>APFE030195869.1:138363-227929 GCA_000404065.3 Pinus taeda | reverse complement strand
CTCTGTTTTGGAGTATAGGAAGACGTAGGGCTTGAATTTTCATGGCTTCCTTTTCTACATGTTTTAAGTCATGCAGGGTGAAAACCCCACATCTGAAAGGAAAAGTTGGCCAGCCCCTTTTTTGCTTATTCCTAAGAGTCTGTGTGGTACTTTTAGCTGAGAGTTGGTAGGCAATTTCTCGGGCTAATAATTTATCAGGAACGTAAAAGGGAAGGACATGAGGATTGGCTTCACTACCAAAAACTCTAACATATGTAAAATGTTCTTCACCAAACCAGCTACCTACTGACGGCAGGTCAAAAGAGGCTAAGTAAGAAATCCTTGGAATGGGCTTATTAAAAATGGCATAATAAATAGGAATCATAAAACCATTACAGATACTATACAAGTGGGCTTTGTGAGACGACTTCCACATCTTACGATGGTAAATATGGATGGGGGAAGGGTCCTGTGCGGTCCACCTCCAGCCGAGAATGGGAAATTCAGAGTTAAAACATAGGGTATCCAAAATATAAGCACTGTAATAAAATGGGGGGATTATCCTTTCGGCAACTCTGGTCTTATTCCTATATTCTTGGATGGCTAGGGCAAGCTTATCCGAGAGGATGGTGGCCCAATCCATAATCCAACTGTTGATTGCCGCCTCCATGAGGGGAACCATTTCGATAGTAAAATTGGGTGGAGTCGTGAAGACCCCATAATCTACACATCATTATAGCGGCATAGCAATATGGTGAACATAAGGAGTCGACTGAGTACTTACCGGAGGCTTCATGCTTGTGTTTAGCTGGATTCTGCCTCCAATCCTTGATAGGCTCGGACTCAGTTTCATTCTCACTCGCAAACTTCTCGAGAAATTCCTTATTGTAAACCTTCTCAGGCATAGGCAAATGATACATTTTCCTCAAATCCTCTGGCTTGAAGGACCCAAAAATCCTTCCATCTTTTGCAACGAAGGTTCTGTCTTTGATAGGAATTTCTTCAATTTCCCATTTGATAACATCAGTGTAGGGAAGCATTTGCTCTCTTGCCGCTATCCTATGTAGGAAAGAGTCGGCCAAGTCCTTGAGAGTGCACTCTGATCTCTTGGTAGAATCTGCAGTAGCTTCCTCTACCACCTGCTCAGGCTTCTCGGCTTCCAGCAAATCATAAATTCCTTGCCAGGTAGTTCTGGCGAGTCCTGCGCACGTTGTATCTGATATCAATCCCTTCTTACTGTTAATGATTGGTTGTGGGGTGGACTGTGATTCAATAGCGCCTGCAACCTTCTTCTGCTTCTTTCCCATAGTGCCTGAATTGCCTTGGCAAATCTGTAATCTGCACAGAAGAATGGTTTTGGCGTAATACTGAGATAATAATAAGACTCACAACTGAGAGAGAAATAAGAAGAACGTCGATATACTTGGCCTTTATTAAAACAACGCGGATATGATCTATAGGCAGATTTGAAAGGATGGGTTCATTAAGGGGCCGTATATGATCTGCCACCTTATAAATGCTCACCAGTGCAATATTTGCCTAAAGATCTTTTAAATGATGCAAGGGGCGTACCGGCGGCCGAGCGGGAATGATTATGCCTTAATTGTCATTAACTCTAGCTTTCCAATCATTCTAACGGCTTTTCTTGGAGAACTGTGCCTTATCTTATCGGATCGGGGAGGGGCACGAGGATAGTTTTAACAATGTTTCAAACGATGTCGATCGTCGATCGCCGATATCGGATCGGGGAGGGGCACGAGGATAGTTTTAACAATGTTTCAAACGATGTCGATCGTCGATCGCCGATATCGGATCGGGGAGGGGTGCGAGGATAGTTTTAACAATGTTTCAAATGATGCCGATCGCCGATCGCCGATATCGGATCGGGGAAAGGCTTGTGCGCATTAAGTTTTGGCAAGAGAAACCACTGATCGCCGATTACCGATATCGGGTCGGGGAAATGTCTATGAGCAATACTTGATATACGAAGGGAACCGCTGATCACCAATATCGCCGATGGCTTCATCGGGTCGGGACTTTATCGATAGGCATGATAATGGTGCTCAAGAAGATGGCCGATTGCCGATATCGCCGATAGCTTTATCGGGTCGGGGCTTTGGCCGATGGGCGCGATAGTGATGTACAAGGGAATGCCGATTGCCGATATCGCCGATAGCTTTATCGGGTCGGGGCTAGGCCTTTTGATTGCTTGATGCATACATATTTGCTTTAATTCCAATGTTTTAAAGGGATATTGCTTTTCTTTGATTCATTGGAATTTATAATGTAAGGATTATTGATATCAATTTTATTTTGAAAGGGACCCATTTCATATTTTAATGATTTTGTGAATAATAATAAAGATGAAATGGGGGGTTGTTTGCAAGACACAACACAGGGATAATAGCCCTCATACATCCACTAGTACAAGATACAAAATAGGGCTTGGTGTCAGTACATCGACAACCAATCTACCCTCAACAAGATACTATGACCATATGGTTGTCACACGCTCCCTCAGCTCCTCTCGGTTGTACCATGTACATGCCCGATCCTTTAGCTCCCAATTTGCAGCTCCTGCCTCTATCAATGCTCCAAGTCGATCTAACCACTGAACCTCGGCTATGAATATGCTCACTAGTTGTGCCTTAGTTCATAAAGGGCACAACACATCAAGACTCCTGTCGAGTTGTTCACAACTCCACTTGTGAACAAATCTCAATCCGCACACTACTGCTCCTCAGCTACTCAAGGAGCTGAGCCCACTATGGTCTTCATGAATTTCTCTATGAAGACCAACATAGGGCACAAAGGGTTGCCACCTATCACTGAAATATGTCCATCTCTCACAATGAACACGAGCTAGGAAGAATGCCCATCATCTATTGTAGATGTCCTTCTCCACACATAAGTCTCGAGCTCCACAAACTATTCGTGGTTGATCAAACCCTTGAGCTCAACAATTTCCTCTCTTGCAATTACTTTTTTCCATCAAGGTGTTGCTCATCGGGCTACAACTTGGACACTATCACGTTGTCCTCCAGCAGACCATAAGTGCCCAATCCACATTCACACTTGCTCCACTCTCATGCTTCCCTCCAACATTCCACAAGCTACCAAGTCCATGATGTAGCATCTGCACCTAGTTAGGGCATCCCCACACCTAGGAGACCCTTACCACTGGCAACGGAGATCTCCACATTTTCCCTTTGTTATGCAATACAAGAGTTAGTGCACAAATCTAGGCTCCAGAATTCACTGTGAAATTTCCCATTGATTAGGGCTTCTAACATGCCACATCATCCCTACCTCCTTGGCTTCCATACACTGCAACAACTCTGTCCACACTAGGACACCTATATCACTTCATAGCGGTATCTGCTCCTAGTTGGAATTCATGCCCAAAGAAACTCTAACAAATGGCTCCGAACAAAATGTAATGTAGATTGATCCAAAACTGATCCTAAACTAGGATCCAACACACAACTCCAACTCATTGTTTCAGGTCCTCTTGATTGATGCAATCCTGGGTCTAGTTAGGGCACAATACACAATCCTAACATCCCTCATAAAAACCATGCAACCCTTCTCTTGTTGTGGATTCCCCTCTTTTTCAAGCTCGTTGCCTACGTTGCATATCCCATTATTCCAACACCTAAGAACAAACCTTACAACCCTCTACCTTTCCCAGAACAAGCATGTGATAGCTCTAGGGCTTGCGGCTTACCCTAGACAGGGATCTCCACCCTCAAACGGCATAGAAGTTACCCTTGGAGTTGTGGTTGCCTTTGTATGAGGCTCTCCTTCTATCCATCGGTTGATAAGACTTCTTCCAACCCATTGTACCACCTTATGTCCCTTAAATCAAGCAGAGACTAGGATTTGGCCTTCCCCAAGGCTGTTATACAGGTTTGTGGACTTATTTCATGAGATCATCTTCCCATACAAAAGTCTTCCA
Source organism: Pinus taeda (assembly GCA_000404065.3). Taxonomy (NCBI): domain Eukaryota; kingdom Viridiplantae; phylum Streptophyta; class Pinopsida; order Pinales; family Pinaceae; genus Pinus; species Pinus taeda. The sequence goes on along the minus strand of APFE030195869.1, from coordinate 223,992 downwards.
AAACAACCCCAATACAACCTTATCTCACCCCAACCTAATGCAAGGTAAACATGCATCCAAAATAGTGATGAAGAGGCCCAAAACAAGGCCGCCTCCTCCTTCGCTTGGTTGCTCCTACCTGTAGTCCAACGGAGATCTAAACCTCCTCAATCGAGTTCATTTTCAGTTCTTCCAGTCATGCGTTGCACTCAAAGGATGATCAAAAGAGCTCCACAACACCTCCTATATACACACATAAAGGAGGGCTTCTTCCAACGTCACAATAGGGCTTGAACAGCTGTCATAAGCCTAAATAATCTTAGGCTGACCTTGACACCTCATGTGCAAAACCCAATTATAACTTCAAAAATTTATATCTCAATTTCTACAACTCAGAATCGGATGATTCTCGCTGTGTTAGAATCCTCTAGCCAAGATCTATCATCCTCATCCATCACATGTCGAAATGCTCTTATGGTTTTGGCCCAAATCGCGACGGGTAGAAATAACCCAAGCTTGGGTTTCAAGCCCACAAGCCTACTTGCCTACTTGAGGCGCTTTGCCCTCCAATCCCTGAACCCTAGGGCTTTGAGTACCTCCCAAGCTACACAAAAATCAACACTTTGTATGATGTGGAACCCTGCGAAACTGCAATTGGTAATTTCTTTAAAAATTACTCATTGGATTGCAACTTCTTTTAATATAATAGAGATAAATCAATCCTTCACAGTGATCAATGTCTACATGCCCACTCATTTTTGAGAAAAAGCAAGGATGTTGGAAATCCCTAATGGAGCTAAAAGGTACATAGTATGGTCAGAAGTGTATTCTGGGAGGAGATTTCAATACAACAATGGGAAACCATGAAAAAAGGGGTGGCTCCATTGTTCGAGGTGCCCTCTAGGAGTATATTGAAGATATCATACTAAATTTCAACCTCTTTGATGTCAAGCCCCAGAAACTTTTTTATACTTGGACCAATAAAAGGGAAGGCATGAGCCATATCGCGCCCGGCTAGACCGCTTTCTTGCTTATGATAACCTCCTTATCCTAAATGTCTAGTTTAAATCATCTGTTATGTCGTGGTCTAGTTCCGACCATCGACTGATCAGTGTGATGATCTCCCAGCCCCTGGACCTGGGTCATATACCCTTTCTCTTTTCTCCCCTGTGGCTTGATGACCCTAATTTCTTGGAGGTTGTTGCCCTATCTTGGTCAGGGTGGATTGAGGGAAACCCAGTAACAATTTAGGAGTCTAAGATTCGCACGCTCAAAGGCAACATTAAAAAGTGGCTCTAAGGAAAACAAATCTGGAAGACAAGGCAACATCAAGGAGATGGAAGAGAACTTAGCTTCAATCCAGGGAACCCTGGTAAGCATATCAGAGTTCCAAAAAGAATCGATGACTTTCAAGGCCCTCCACACAAACCTTAGGAGGGAAGACGAGTATTGGAGATTGAAATCAAGAAATAATTGGCTGAAGGTTAGGGATAGGAATACAAAAATTTTCCATAAACAAGCCAAGTTCAGGGAATAAAAAAACAACATAGCAGAGATAAATTATTGCGGGAAAAACATCAAGAATTTTCAAGAAATTAAGAGAGCGGCAGTAGAACACTATGAAAATCTATATATAAGAGACCCTATAAGGGATCTAGATAGTGAGAAATTCTCTCTGGAAATCATCCGAGAGATGATGTTGGAGGAAATGAAGAAAACTATGGTATCTCCTCCTTCGATCGATGAAATCAGAGGGGTCATCTTCTTCTTCCCCCCTAATAAGGCTCTTACCCCAGATGGATTCTCAGCTAGCTTCTATCAATTTTTCTAGGAGTTAATAAAGAAGGATCTTTGAAGAATGGTGAGTTACTCATTCAAGCGATTTGTCATGGGGCACGGCAAAAATACTTCCTTCCTGGCTCTGATCCCCAAAGAATCGAACCCTTCTTCCTTCTCTAGATTTCATCCAATATCCCTATGCAATGTCTTCTATAAAATGTTCTCGAAGTTGCTATCCTTAAGGCTCAAACCTCTTTTTCCTTATTTGATCTCCGCTAACCAGGGGGATATATCTCGGGCAGGCAAAGCTTTGACAATATTATCCTAATCCAAGAGGCTCTCGATTCGCGTTGGCGCAGAGGCGATGAAGGGATGATCATAAAGCAAGACATGGCAAACACTTTCGATAAAGTTAGGCATGGATTCCTGATAAAAGTCCTGAAGAAAATGGAGTTGGATGATATATTTATCAAATGGATCAGCCTGTATATCTTCCCCTTGGATTGCTTCGTTAGTCAATGGCCAAGTGATGGGCTTCTTCAAAGCTTCCAGGGGTCTACGTCAAGGTTACCCCCTCTTCCCACTTTTTTACAGCATTATGGCGGATTCCCTGAGTAGGAAACTGGAACACAAAAGAGCTTCTCTCAATCTTCTGGGAATCAGGTACAAAGAAGGAATCAGAAGTATAAATCATGGACAGTTCACGGACGACACAATTTTGATGGGAGGAGCCTCGGCAATAATTGTCCGGCGCTTCAAAAGAAACTTAGATAGATTCCTCAGTGCTTTGGGGAGGCCATCAATGGCAGCGAGAGACACATCTATAGCTGGAATATCTCCATCCAAAAAGAGAAGAAAATCGAAAAAATAAATAAAAATTAAAATTAAAATTAAAAATTAAAATAAATAATTAAAATTAAAATTAAAAAATAAAAATAAATAAATAAATAAATAAAATATTGGGGTTCAGAGCAGTAAGAGACTGGAAATTTTAGGATAAAATGAAAACAAAATAGTAAATTGGGTAGGGATATAGCTTAACCATGTGGGCAGAGCAACCCTGGTGAAGTCTATCCTGTCGATTATCCCTTTGTATCAATTTTCAGCCTTCCAAGCCCCCAAGTTCGTATTACACCGAATGAGGATTTATAAGAGGAAATTTAAGTGGGAGGGAGGGAGAACAAAAACCAAAAAATACCATTTGGTAAATTGGAAAACAATCAGAGCTCGGAAACAACATGTTGGATTGGGAATAAGGGACTCAAGGATAGAACATAGCAATGGGAGCAAATCTACATTGGACAATGATCACGAAGCCAAATCAATGGTGGACTCTGGTGATTAGGGAAATGTATTTAAATGAACAAAATAATTGGGAGGGGAGAGAGGACACAATTTTGGGATCCCCAAGAGGAAGTTGGCTTCCGAATTCGAGATGAAAGACCTTGGTTTGATGCACTATTTCCTAGGATATTTTCCTTTCACATGGAAAATATGTTGTGAAACTATTAGCGAGATTTGGAATGGTTGAGTGCAAGTCCTTACCTACACCTATGGAGATGAATTTCAAGAAGTTGTGTGGAGAAGCTATTAGACCGGACCTAGTAAACCCTTCAAAGTATAGACAACTAGTTGGCGCTCTGATGTTTATCATGAACACTCGCCCTAACAAATGCTTCGCAGTTCATAGTTTGAGCCAGTATATGACCGAGCCTCACCATGTAGATTGGGTTCTTGCCAAGCATGTATTGAGATATCTACATGGGACTATTAACCTTGGATTGAGATATCTCGTTGGAGACGTTAGACTACATGGATATACAAATGCAGATTGGGCTAGTAATGTTGTCAACAAGAAGAGTACTTCTGGATGTTTTAGTCTGGGATCCATCATGATATCGTTGATGTGCAAGAAGCAAAAATCCATAGCCCTTAGCACTATTAAGGTCAAGTATATTGTTTGCTAGTCTTACGAGTTGTGAAGTAGTTTGGTTGAGGAAGATCCTTGGAGAGCTATTTGAACAAGGTTTGGATATGACAATCATCTATTGCAACAACAAGAGAGGGATTTGTTTGTCCAACAATCTTGTGTTTCATGACAAGTCCAAGCATATTGAGATTAGATATCATTACATATGTGACATGGTGAAGAGAAGAGCCATGAGAATCCTCCACATTTCAATAGATGAGAAGATAGTCAACATCCTCACCAAGCCTTTGCCAAAACAGAAGTTCTTGGTCTTCATGCAGCAACTTGGACTGGTTGAGATGACCCTTTCAAATAAGGGTCTACGTTGATCAAGAACATTGAGCAGTGCTCTTCCCCCCTTGGTTGAGCTCCCAAGGTGAGGAATGGAGCTATAGGGCTCCTTGGAATGAGAGACCTCTAACTGATAGGATGTTGAGACCTGGGATCTGCCCTAGTTAGAGTATGACCCAGTTAGCGTCTTGCTTGCTCTATGGGATAACCTCTCTCATCAAGCCAATGGGTTGAGGGAATTGGGATAGAGTGTGATCCCTACCCCTTACAATAGGTGGATCTCGCCCAAGTTGGTGGATGAATGTGTTCTACCATCTAACTCTTTAGGGTTAAGATGGATAATCAGGGACAATAGGGTAGAGTGTGATCCTTAACTCCGGTAAGTTGATCTTGCCTATTGTTAGGGACTTTGGGATAGAGTGTGATCCCTATGCTTGGGGTAGGTTGGTCTTGCCCATTGTCTTTGATTCCAACTGGTAGTTATGGCCCCCCGATGATGATGATGATGATTCTCGGTGGTAGCAGAATCTCCCCAATGGTCATAAATGCAAGGTGGTAGCTGGAGCTCCCCGCAACATTTCTTCTTCTTTAGATTCAAGAATGTTTAGCATGAAATGAGCGAGACAAGCAGATATGGTACATGATGATAGGATAACATCATGACAGGTGGAATTCTCCCTAGTTGAGAGGGAGTGTTAAATTATGCAACTAGGGTTAAATTTCACTTTGGACAACACATTTGATGGAGATAATTATTTCATTAAATTCCTCTTTTCGAGAGGACCAAAATCGACCTAAAGATCACTCAAATCGGACAAGTAGAAGTGCGTTTTTGAATTAAAAGCCCTCGCATGTGAAATTATCAAGGTCAGCTTCAACTTCAAGTAGGCTCATAAGGCCAAACGACTTGTCTTTTCATTAGGCACCTCATTAACACAACATGCATCTCTCTCCCTTTATTATTTCATATAGCTCAGAAGTAAAATGCTTTTCTCTCTTGCAAAGTACAGGTGGTTGTCTCTAATTGGGCTAAATTACTTCGTTGACTACAGGGCATTGACCAGAGTTGACTTGGGCATTTTTAGTAGATTTTGACTTCGGTTTTGGGTGAATTCTCTCTGTTTTAACAGGCTGCAGAGATTGGTGTCAAATTCAAGGAAATCTGTGCTACATGACCGAAGCCCTAATTGAAGAAGTTGACCGCGAGGTACTCCTCCACATTGACCAAGTTTGACTGTTCCAAAGTGGATTATTTTGGGCTCATTTTGTTCAGCTAAAGAGGTCGCATAAATTGCTCCAAGACCCAGCTCCTTCAAGACTATTTGGACTATTGTCTCATCTCTAGTTAGGGCACACTGGCAGCAGTTGATTGTTGTGGACTTACGCAGACTTTAGACAGATCAGTGTTGACTATAGTTGACTCCATCTCTCTCTTGAGTAGTAGCTTGGTATTTTGAGCATACCAAAAAAAAATAGTTTGCATTGTACCAAAGGCTTCCATGATAAAAATATAATCACATATGAGGTTCAATATAGTTTAGCCCCTACCCAAGTGCACCATTACAAAGATATAGCATTAGTCAAAGGCACGATAATTAATAGTCAAAGACAAAAAAACAAATGGTATGTTCAAGTAACAATCATTTGTAGAGCAATCAAATAGTACCATATCAAATCATTATTTGATGCCACCCAGGGCTCATGGATTCCCTTTGGTTCCTATCTCTCACACACTGTTTTTTTTTTTAACCACATGGTGAATCGGTAACTGTCAGTCCTAATCTATGGGAGACCCAAGATCAATCCTCGTAGCTACCACTATAACACCAAGAGTACATCCAACTACCAGCAAGTCGATATACTCAAATCCTATGGTTTTAGCAAAGTGAGACTCTCATGCTGCCAAGGCGGGGGTGGGGAATTTGCTTCTCGAGCATCCACCATAGCAGGCTAGTGTACTCAATGAGATTTGAACTACGGTCCCCCAAGCTTCGCCCAAATAGACTTACCGTCAAACCACACATCACTGTACTATCTCTCACACATTGTTAGTGCATTAACTATATCAAAATCGTAGGCTCGGGTTGAACAAAACGATGCCCCTAAACATCCAAATTTTGATATAGTTAACACATTGTTAGTGCATTAACTATATCAAAATCGTAGGCTCGGATTGAACAAAAGACTGCCCCTAAAATCCAAAATGTTCTAATATAGTGGAAAGGTAAAGGTAAAAAATAAAAATCAACTTTTCAACCAAAGACTAAATACCCATAAACACAAGGTAGAACATTCTCAATGAAAATTCACATAGCTAGAAATAGAACTTAGATAAAGTACAAATTCACTACATTTGAGGTGGCTCATTATCTTATAAAATTTCTTGTTGCAAATGATTATAACCATAATCCTTCCCGTACAATGCATCTCTTCCTCAAAGCAAACAACTCTAAAGTGGTTTCAAAATACATATCCTCTGTTGAATTTCCATGACCTTAGGTCTAGGTTAGAGTCTTAAAATCGCTAACGCTACCAAACCAAGAATCTCAACCATAAACTACTTTTCACAGCGAAAATATAAAGCAGTAAATCACATATGCACAATATACACAGTGTTAAACAAAATTGTACAATATGTACAATCCCAATCTTCATTATATTAAACCAAATCTGAATAATACAATAGTCTATGGTATACAAGATACAATGACAAACTTCATTGCGCAACTTCTATGTCATATCTTGTCCTGTCAATCATTTGTTCTTGTATTGCTCACTGGTAGTCCCTTAGTCCATCAAGGCATCTACACATTGAGACTCCAAGAGGGTTGCCTCCTATCACTGCTGCAAGTCACATTTGCTACAATGAACTCAAGCTCATCAACTACTCTCTGGGTAGGCCTAATTCCCGAGCTTCAATCTGCCACGCTAGCAACAACTTTAGTCCATCAAAGTGTTGCACTTCAGCACCGTCCTTCACCCAACCTTCAACTGCTCTTTGTCCTTCAAGATTGCTCATCTAGGGCTACTTTGGGTAGCCAACTTGCTACCCTCCAACCATCTCTATGACACCCAATACTTCACTGTTGAATCTGCTCCTAGGAAGACATTATACCACCTCAGAATGTCCTCCAATTGGCTACAACATGCTACATTATAATCTTATCCAAACACTGGTCACCCCCAAGACCCAACACATGACACAATGTGATTTTCAAGTCCGTTACACGGTTGTCATATCAGTGACTGGTTAGGGCATCATGGGCACACTACAACAGTCCTAACCAAGCACCCAACAACCCTTATTTTTTGCGGCCCTATCAAGGAAGAATTCCTCTCTTGCGTGTTGTTGTTCTAGGCACAAGTTTGACCAAAAATATCCCCACGTTGTCCTTGTTTTGAGGTGCCACAATTCAGTGGTCCCTGTTAGCTTCGCTTACAAAAGGCCCAAAATTGGATCTAAATATGCTCCAAAGCACTCCCTAAAGTCTTCAAAAGCGCTTAAGATCATCCATCGATCGAAACAAGCGAGGGAGGAGAGCCGTTGGAAGGGCAAAAATGCACTATCGAGAGGCCAAAACACTTCAAAATCGGTAAAAAAAACCATTATCGCAGGCTTAAAACTTAGAAGGCACAACAGTTGTTAGATCTGGTCAATCAACGGCCCAGATGTAATCGTCGGAAAGCTTCGTCAGATCTAATCGGCGCAGACAGGCAGTGGAAATCGATGTTGAACACCACCGATCAGTGATCGCCAATAATCACATCAGCGGGTTGCAATCGGCGGTATCGGTGCGAACAGAAGGGGCATTGCGATTGCAACCAGTGAAGCAATGTGGGCCGTCAATCTGCGTGCTCGCATCGCTATATCACTATCGGCAAAAACCAAAGGGTGGAACCTTTGCACATTCATGAGTGTCGATGCGATTTCGCCCAGACCTGAAAGGGTTCGGAAATGATATTATATAACATTTCAGGTTTGTTGTAGGCCGTTTTCAATACATTTTTGTGTGTTTTCATTGTTTAAACGAAAATACAAAGGAACCATGGAATAAGCCGAATGCGACTTGCCATAGCAACAAGGCCGGGCCCAATGGGTGTCGGCGGTGAAATATATATATATATATAATATATAATATATATATATATATATTCAAGTCCGCAAAGGCCGATTTCACTTGTTTTCCAGTTTTTTTTCCATATTGCGAAATATGCAAAGGATACAAAGGGACCAAGCCGTCTACGATAGGCGACAGTGACCCAAAGGGTGGACTCGCTAGATAAATATGTCAGGTTTAAGGACTTTTCGAGTCCGATAATAACAGAAAACGCTCATTATTAAACATTTAAAATATCACAGAGGCACACAGACCCTTTCCACTACCTAACAGGGGCTGGGAAATAGGGACAGAGGCCGGAAAGCATCAATAGACAGCGTAGCTCACTCCCCAAACCGACATAGAGGCCGAGAATAGAGAGCGCAAAACAGCGGCAGCAACAACTGATCATGGAGCATAAACAGCTCTGCCAGTTCAGCAAAAATATCTTAAAGTTGTTTTTCCTCTGTCAGAAGGAGGAAAAACCTCCAAGCCATGCTTGCCTTCAGGGAACCAAACGGTTAAGGGATAGAGGGGATAGATTAAGACTCAGAGCCTTCTAGAGAGCTTAGGAGCATTGTAAACAGCCTATAAAAAGCAAAAAACTAAATGTAATAGAGGTTCAACTTCTGGAGACTAATGAGACTTTGCTACTCAAGTTTTTCATCTTCATTCATTAGTAATACAAGCTTCTTTTGTTGTTACATGTTCCATGTCCATTTTTTCTTATGTTCTAAGCTTGCACATGAATAGGTTGTTCATGTTTCTTCTGTATCTAATGTCAGATAACTATCATCTTATCTCTGCGTTGATAAATTAGATTTGCAAGTTTCTTTTATTGTCGGTAGCTAGCCATTCATATGTGTTCATATATGCATCTGCTGGTATACTCAGTGTTCTCATTTGTTGCCTGTAACTAGCCATTCATTTATGTTTATGTATGCATCTGCCAGTATTCTCCCTCCATTCATTGAATCTACAAATTGTTGAACATTAGTGGTCTAAAGCCTTGTAAGTTGAGGGTGTTCATGCATGTCTTGAGTAAAAACATAGTTGAAATGGTTATCTGGCTTGATCCAAACCATCATTTATTCCAATAGTTCAGAGAACAATATTGAAGATTACATGTTACCAGGCATCTCTGATCTACGACCTAGGAGAGTTTCCTGGAGTGATAACATAATTGGCCTTGTTGTCGGGAAGAGGAAACTAAAGCTCAACTTCCCTAGGAAACGACATAGATCCAGCTTTGATGATAGAAAAAGTCTGGGCACTTATTTGGTTGTAATAATCTATCTGGCGACTCTACTGGAGGTTGAACCTCTTGGCGACTCCACGTCATAGTTCTAGCTCAGTTTGTGAGGCATACTCGGAGACATCCTCAAAAGCTACAAGCTAACCAAGTACCTTACCCTAAAAAAATCATCAAAGAGAGAAAGGTATTGCAGAAAGGAGCATCAGGTTCAGGTAAATCTAAACAATCTCCCATATCTCTTCAAGAAATGCTTGTAATAGAACAAATACATGTTCAGAGCATACCATCTAATACTAGCAGTGAAGAAAAACTCTCAGAGATTCATAAAGCTCCTTATTCTTTAGGTTCTCATTTTTCTTTAAAGCCTAAAGGAAACCTCACCTCCTATCCATCATACTCCTTTAGTCCTGTCAGTCACCCCTCAGCCCTCTATCATTCAGACTGCCAGTACTCTTTTAGCCACTCCTTTGAATGCCATGCCTAATGGAGAATATCAGAAGTATATGCCTAAGTTCACTCGGACTGAAGGTGTTTCAGCGAAGAACATCTTGAGTCATTCAGTAGCTATGTTGATAACTTGGACATTAGTGAAGATGACATATGGATGAGAGTCTTTGTCCAAAGCCTAGATGGAGAGGCTAGAAAATGGTTCAGGGAACTGACCCCAGCATCTATAGCAGATATTGAGGCCTTAGATGATGCATTCCTAACGCATTGGGGGGATAAGAAGGATCTCCTTTACTACCACACTGAGTTTGAGAACTTACAGAGGGAAAATGAGATGTCTGATTTTAATAAGAGATTTAACCGCATGTACAGCAAGATACCAGCTGAAGTGAAACCCACCACTACCTCTGTTAGACTCATCTATGTCGATGCCTTTGATTCTGACTTTTGTCTACTATTGAGGGAGAGGTGATGTGCTTCTTTCGCTGATATGCAAGACACAACCCTGGAAGTAGAATCAAACATCATGGCTGCAGAAAAGCTCAAAGGTAATGCTAATAAAAGGAGACAAAGGGGTGAGCCTTCATCATCTTCAGATCCCAAGATCAATAAAATGGCCAAGATGATAGAGTCATTAGCCTCTGAAGTTTCCAAATTAAAGGTTGAGCAACACTCTGGGACAGGAATGGTTCCTAATACCTTTGCTCCTCCAAATCCAAACCCATATAGAAGACCTAATGAGCAGTTGCAGATTTTGCAAAGAATTAAAGAGGCCAATGAAGACCAAAGGGTGAAGGTCCCTTTTCAGAATGCAGTCATGGAAGAAGAGCAGTTTGAAGAGGATGATGAGATCCATTGTATGGAAGACAAAGGCAACGCCACTTTTTTAACCAAAGCTGCATATGAGAAGTCATTATTCAATGGCCAGATCAGCCAAGAATGGGATGGTGAAGCTATTTTACAAACTGTAGATCAGCACCAATATAATCTAAGGTCTATGATGAATAATGTCAAACAAACTCTTGTTCATAAAGCTGTTGTCCCTGCAGAACAGCAAGCTAATAAGAAAAGGCAACCAGTGGTTGATCCTATCATCCTCAAAGCTCCAGCCATAGAAGTAAGAGGCCTTGACAAGTCCCCTTCTTCTTTCAGTTTTCAATCAGAAATCCAGAAGCCAAGAATACCTATGCCCCTGAGTGAAATAGTAAAGAATGAGTCCTTCAAGAAATCTATCCTTGAGGCTCTTGAGCCTAAAACCATCCAAGCTTCCACTAACTATGTAAATCTGCAAAAAGACCAACCAGCTGTTATTCTCAGCCCAATGATTGAAAATTATGAAGACAACTCCCCATCATTCTATGTTTCTTTGTCTATTCATGATGAAATCCTTCATAATTGCCTTTTGGACGCTGGAGCCAGCCATAATCCAATGCACAAGGCTATCACGGATAAGCTTGGTCTTGACATTACCAAGCCTTATCAATTGGCCTCTATGCAGCTTAAAAACCCAGTGTGCCAGATCACAGAAGAAGAAGGTCCATAAATTTGGGACATATTCTTTGAAGGGGCTTACTCTAAGGAAGCTGCAGGAGCAGGTGAAGTCCTTGTGTCCCCCACACAAGAATGCATTGATTCACCTTTTTTTATTAACTTTTCAAGGCACAAATGACACAGCAGAGTATAAAGCAGACCTTATTATTCAGCAGGTATACAAAAGCTTCCAAGCAAAACATCCAAGGCTGAGAGCATAAAGAGATAAGGTGAAATAGAGACCATCTCTACCTGATAATATCAAATGTCGTAAAGTTTTTGAAGTAGGTGATCAAATCAATAGGCTTTTGCAAGTCTTTGATGAATTTGTTGATATACACCATGACCAAGAGAAATAAACCTTTAACAGAAAGGCAAAAGGGTCAATTTTAAATTTGGTGATTGTTTTCTCATCAGTGATGCATTAAAGGAAGGAGGAAATGTTTTTGATGGCCCATTCAATGGGTTGTTCTTCAAATTTTATTTCAGTTAAGGCTTTCAAGCCTTGGTATTGTAAATATGTTGTTTTCAAAGTTTTTATTTCATGCTTAATAGACTCCATGCCCAATGCAACACTAGGAGGAAGATTTCATCTTGTTGTATACAGGAAAGGCATTGCTCTGAGATCCTTGAATCTCACAGGGAGGATTTCATCTCCAGAAGGAGCCAATGTTAGCTTCGCTAACAAAATGCCCAAAATTGGATCCAAATATGCTCCAAAGCACTCCCTAAAGTCTTCAAAAGCGCTTACGATCATCCATCGATCAAAACAAGCGAGGGAGGAGAGCCCTTGGAAGGGCAAAAATGTACTATCAGGAGGCTAAAACACTTCAAAATCAGTAAAAAACCATTATCGCAGGCTTAAAACTAAGAAGGCACAGCAGCCGTTAGATCTGACTGATCAACGACCTAGATCTAATCCGCGAATCGCTTCGGCGAATCTAATCGGCACAGGAGGGCAATGGCAATCGATGTTGGACATTGTCGATTAGCGATCGCTGATAATCGGATCGACGGGTCCCAATCAGCGGAGGCGAATCGGCGGTGTCCGTGCCGACAGAAGGGGCATTGCAATTGCAATCAATGATGCAATGTGGACCGTCGATCGCGCACGCGGATCGACGGCCCACATCGCATCGCTATATTGCTATTGGCAAAAACCAAAGGGCCGGACCTTTCCACATTCATAAGCGTCGATGCAATTTTGCCCGAACCCGAAAGGGTTCGAAAATGATATTATATAACATTTTAAGTCCGTTGTAGGCCGTTTTCAATACATTTTTGTGTGTTTTCATTGTTTAAACGAAAATACAAAGGAACCATGGAATAAGTCGAATGCGACTTGCCATAGCAACAAGGCCGAACCCGATGGGTGTCGGAGGTGAAATATATATATATTCAGGTCCGCAAAGGCCGATTTCACTTGCTTTCCAATGTTTTTTCCATATTGTGAAATACAAAGGATACAAAGGGACCAAGCCGTCTACGATAGGCGAAAGCGACCCAAAGGGCGGACCCGATAGATATATATGCCTGGTTTAAGGAATTTTCAAGTCTAATAAGAACATAAAACGCTCATTATTAAACATTTAAAAAATCACAGAGGCACACGGACCCTTTCCACTACCTGACAGGGGTTGGGAGATAGGGACAGAGGCCGGAAAGCATCAATAGACAGCGCAGCTCACTCCCCAAACTGACATAGAGGCAGAGAATAGACAGTGCAACACAGCCACAACAACAACTGATCATGGAGCATCAACAGCCCTGCCGGCGCAGCTAAAATATCTGAAAGTTGTTATTCCTCTGCCAGAATGAGGAAAAACCTCCAAGCCATGCTTGCCTTTAGGGAATCAAACGGATAAGGGATAGAGGGGATAGATTAACACTCCGAGCCTTCTAGAGAGCTCTGGAACATTGTAAACAGCCTATAAAAATACAGAAAACTAAATGTAATAGAGGTTCAACTTCTGGAGACTAATGAGACTTTGCTGCTCAAGCTTCTCATCTTCATTCACTAGTAATACAAGCTTCTTTTGATGTTATATGTTCAATGTCCATTTTCTCTTCTGTTCTAAGCTTGCACTTGAACAAGTTGTTCATGTTTCTTCTGTATCTAATCCCAGATAACTGTCATCTTATCTCTGCATTGATAAATCAGATTTGCAAGTTTCTTTTACTACCTGTCGCTAGTCACTCATATGTGTTCATATATGCATCTGTCGATACAGTCAGTATTCTCATTTGCTGCATGTAGCTAGCCATTCATTTATGTTTATGTATGCATCTGCCAGTATGGTCAGTATTCTCCATCCATTCATTAAATCTACAAACTATTGAACATTAGTGGTCTAAAGCCTTGTAAGTTGAGAGTGTTCATGCATGTCTTGAGTAAAAACATATTTGAAATGGTTATCTAGCTTGATCCAAACCATCATTTATTCCAATAGTTCAGAGAACAATATTGAAGATTACATGCTACCAGGCATCTCTAATCTACGACCTAGGAGAGTTTCCTGGAGTGATAACAATCCCCTACAGCCATCCCCAAAATAGAGAATCCTTCCCTCAATTACTACCCAATAGACCTTCCATTCACTTGCATTTATTCCTTTGACAACTCGACCTTCCTGAGGTATGTCATGCCCTCCACGTAGTCAAAGAAGCACCCAAACTAGCCCTAAACCCACGTTGTTATGTCTTCTTTTCCTGCAACAAAACAGAAGCTAATTTGCTCCCTTATCCAAGTTCTTTAGCTCTCCAACGCTGCCTTTATGTTGCACTTATTGGATGCCTAAATGACCTCAATATGCATTGTATTTATACACATACAATGGCTTAACTTCTCACTTGAAGTGACACATATCAAGTCGGCCTACTTGACAACCAAATTAATTTGTCAACTTCAAAAATTCATATCTCTCTAACGACAACTCAAATTCGAACAATTTTCGATGCGTTGGAATCGTCTTTCTAAGCAATATCATCCTCATCCATGATATGTCATAAATCCATCATCGTTTTGTCCCAAATCTCAATGGGTGCCAAAATTCCATAGTTGGGTTCAAATCCCACAAGGTACCCTTGTGGCGCTTTGCCCTCCAAATCTTGAACCCTAGGGGCTTGGAGTACCTCCCAAGCTACGCAAATCAACACTCCCTCTTAGCGAGGGAGGTACTTCCAAGACTAGGAAGTATCTCGTCATCATCATCATTGCTCACAACACTTACCCAACTTTTGGCTCTCACAATCGCAGCAATCCTTGTACGGTGAACTACACCCTCCTCAGAAGTGCCGTTGTCATTGTTGGAAGCAACCTACTTCTTCTTCTTATCCTGTAACATCTTCCACTCTTTACATGATTTCTTCTTGGCAGTTGTAGGAGCACCCTTTCTCACCACCGACCACGTGCTCTTCTTGGGTTGCAGAGTCTCCCTCTGAATCTGCAAGCTCCCTCTCGAACTAGACTCCCTCTAAGTCTCTGGAACCTGGACCTTCTCGAGAAAATGTACATTCTTCTCAGGAACTTGTACCTTCTCCTCTGAAGCCTGCATCTACATTTGCACCTGCTCTTGCTTCTCTGGAACTTGTTCCTACTCCACCTGTTTCTTTCCATGATCCACAAGCTTGTCTGTCAACTTTTACAGACCATGCTCTCTAACTCTGAGTACAATCCCATTGGATTTAGAGCCTATGAGCCTGATTTTTGCCTTTCCATCTTGGAACAAGACTTCAAACCCCTTCTTCGCCATAATTGAGACGGACAACACATTATAACTTAGTCTTGGTACAAACAATATATCCTGGACCCGCATCATACATCTTGTCTCCATCATGAATGGTGCCAAAATCCCATACTTGGGTTCAAATCCCACGAGGTACCCTTGTGGCGCTTTCCCTCCAAATCTTGAAAACTAGGGGCTTGGAGTACCTCCCAAGCTATGCAAATCAACACTCCCTCTTAGCGAGGGAGGTACTTCCAAGACTAGGAAGTATCTCATAATCATCATCATTGCTCGCAACACTTGCCCAACTCTTGGCTCTCACAATCGCATCAATCCTTGTACGGTGAACTACGCCCTCCTCGGAAGTGTCGTCATTGTTGGAAGCAACCTACTTCTTCTTCTTATCCTGTAACATCTTCCACTCTTTACATGATTTCTTCTTGGCAGTTGTAAGAGCACCCTTTCTCACCACCAACCATGTGCTCTTCTTGGGTTGCAGAGTCTCCCTCTGAATCTACAAGCTCCCTCTCGAACTAGACTCCCTCTGAGTCACTTGGACCTTCTCGGGAAAATGTACATTCTTCTCAGGAACTTGTACCTTCTCCTCTGAACCCTGCATCTACATTTGCACCTGCTCTTGCTTCTCTGAAACTTGTACCTGCTCCACCTGTTTCTTTCCATGATCCACAGGCTTGTCCATCAACTTTTATAGACCATGCTCTCTAACTCTTAGTACAATCCCATTGGACTTAGAGCCTCTAAGCCTGAGTCTTGCCTTTCCATCCTGGAACAAGACTTCAAACCCCTTCTTCTCCATAATCGAGACGGACAACACATTATAACTGAGTCTTGGTACAAACAATATATCCTAGACCCGCATCATACATCTTGTCTCCATCATATCCTCGGATCTCCAACTGACTATTGTCACCCAACACCATGTGCAACTTCGAGTCTCATCCAACTAGAGTCTCAAAAATATCATGTGACCCTGTCATATGCTTTGTCGCACCATTGTCCATGTACCATCCATCTTCTTTGATAGTACTCTGCGAGAAATGAGAAACCATAGCAAAATCCTCCTCTTTGTCTTCCAATCTTCTAACGAGCTCATCCATCTTTGCTTTATTAGCAATAAGTGTGGCCTGCTTCCCTTTTCCTTTCCCATCATCTCCCTTCTTCTTCTTCGGACATCTTGACGAAAAATGACCCATCTCGCCGCAGTTGAAACACATGACTTTACTCAAGCCCTTCTTTTGCTTACCCTTCATTCGTGATGCAAGTGCCACATCATCATCTGAAGCTTTATGCTTCGACTAAAGATCCTCGTCTTGCAACTCTCCTTGAATGAAGTCATCCCACAGTCTATCCCAGTCTGACAGCAATCCCTTTGATGAAGGGCTTCCATTCCTTGGTGAACCCTTTCAAGGCAATCCTTACCATATCTCCATCTGAGACAGTCACACTGACGGCAGCAAGCTCATCTTTGACTTGAGACAATCTCGTCAAATACGAAGTCACGCTTTCACCCTTTAACATCTTGGTTGACTTCAACTTATCCTCCAATACCTGGTTCTGGTTCTGGTTCTTATTCTAGAACAAATTAAGAAGAGACACCACATCTCATGTGCAGTGTTCTTCTCGAACAAATGAGGTATTAGGGCATTCCTCACACCATCAAGGATGATCAATCTCACCCTCGCATCCAAATCTTCCCATATTTCTAGCTCCTTATGGTCGATTGGCTTCTTGATCTCTTTCTCGGCAAAATCCCAGATCCTCTTGACCTACAATATCAACTTGATCCTTTCCTTCCATGGACTATAATTGGATAACCCCTCCAACCTGTCCTCATATCAGATACCTGCCTGCAACTTCAACATTGTAGTGAACCCTTCACTCATAATGTGACCAACTCCCTCTCACGTTGTACTTCATTGCACACAACTTTGATTTACTTACTTCCAAAGTATCTCAAGCACGCTCTGATACCATGTTGAACTTCCACGACCTTGGGTCTAAGTTAGAGTTCTAAAATCACTGACGCTACCAAACCAAGAATCTCAACAATAAACTACTTTGCACCGCAGAAATATAAAGCAGTAAATCACATATGCACAATATACATTGTTTTAAACAAAAGTGTGCAATATGTACAATCCAAATCTTCGTTATATTAAACCAAATCTGAATAACACAACAATTTATGGTATACAAGATACAATGACAAACTTCGTTACGCAACCTCTATGTTCTATCTTGTCATGTCGGTCCTTCGCTCTCGTACTACTCACTAGTAGTGCCATAGTCCATCAAGGCATCTACTCATCGAGACTCCAAGAGGGTTGCCTCTTGTCACTACTGTAAGTCACGTTTGCTACAATGAACACGGGCTCATCAACTGCTCTATGGGTAGGCCTAATTTCTGAGCTCCAATCTGCCACGCTAGCACCAACTTTAGTCCATCAAAGTGTTGCACTTCGGCATCATCCTTCACCCAACCTTCAGTTGCTCTTCGTCCTTCAATATAGCTCGTCTAGGGCTACTTTGAGTAGCCAACTTGTTGCCCTCCAACCACCTCTATGACACCCAATACTTCATTGTTAAATTTGCTCCAAGTAAGACATTACACCACCTTAGAATGTCCTCCAATTGGCTCCAACATACTACATTATAATTTGATCCAAACATTGGTCAAACCCAAGACCCAACACAAGGCACAATGTGATTTTCAAGTCTGTTACATTGTTGTCATCTCAGTGACTGGTTAGGGCATCTTGGGCACACTACAACAGCCCTAACCAAGCACCCAACAGCCCTTATTTTTCGCGGCCCTACCAAGGAAGAATTCCCCTCTTGCGTGTTGTTGTTCTGGGCACAAGTCTACCCCCAAAATCTCTCCACATTGTTCTTCTTTTGAGGTGGGTAGGCCTGCGGTTTACCACAGTTCAGCGGTCACCTCTAGCCATCCCCAAAATAGAGAATCCTTGCCTAGGTTGTTGCCCAACATGTTGAAGAAAAGTGTAACTACGTTCAGTATTTGTAAATGTAATTTTTTATCTTTGTACTTATCAAGAAAAAGAAATATTATTTTTGTAAATTATTCGAATGAGTTTCTTGCTCATTCATAGGTGTCGGAAAGTCAAAGGATCAAAGACATGTTAAAGAGCTCTTCTTGAGCATGAATATGGGTCAACCTAGTGTCAAGCATCCCTCCAAGACAAGCATCATCCTCCAAAGAACATTGCAAGGAAACCAATGAAGAGAACAGTTAAGTCCGCCTCAAAATGAAAATTAACATCAAGTTGGCTCACATATGGAGACACATCTTTTCGGTGGACATGTCGGCTCAAATACAGGGGCACACCACTATATATCCGCAGTCAGGTTCTACACAGAAAAGGAAAAACAGGAATCTAATATCTCTGAAACTTCGGATAAATTACAAGACCTCAGATTCTCTCGGATAAGTACAGGAGTTTGAAACTTGCATTACAAGAAGACACCTCTCGGATACCTCATGTATAATTTCAGGAAGAAAGTTACAGTCTTCTACTTCTCGATGGTGACAATCTAGGGGGCAAGGAAGACAGTCACAATCTTAGTATAGATATGATGATGAAGACCTCAGTGTTGATCATTGTCTAGGCATGTTAAAGATGAAGATGATACACTATATAAGACATTGATCATTGTCTCGACATAATTTGTGGTCCCGCAATAATGCTCTCTCAACATAATATACACAATCATGATCTCGACACAAAATCCTACCATAGATAAGGTCATAATGAAGAATGATATGATGACCTTGTTGATTGGTGAAGGTCTCTATGAAGATACAACAGTGATGTTATCAGTAATTATAGTAGTAATGAAGATCTCAGCAGTACAATGAAGATGATCTCAACAGTGATAAACAATAAGATTGGTGTCTTGGTCTTGGAGTGGCATAGAATGTCAAGTGTCATGGTCTTAGTGTTCGTCAATTGGAATCTCTATAAGAAGAATTATGTGCAGATTTTCCTCTCCAAGAGGGAGAGGTTTTGGCCCTGGCAGAATGCCAACTTCTTGTGTTCTTGTCTCTTTTTTTTGGTAGCCACTTGATGAAATAAGCAACACACTCTAATAATGTCAAAGAGAATATTGTGCTAATAAGAAAGTAAAATGCCTCACAAATAGTTATCAATTCAAAGAAGAATCTCATAAACTATAATTGTCGTAGATTCTTCAACACGGTATCAGAGCTAAGGTGTTAAAGGCAAAGGAAGGGGAGCTAAAAGAGACATTCAAGGATCAGTCTACAACAACAGTATACAATGTCACAGTTTTGAATTACAGTCTCTCAACTTGGTGACCTATACTCGGATTCTTCCCACATTCTTAGCCTCAGAAAACTTAGACAAAAGATGCAAATGATCACAGGTAAAAGACTCGATTAGGAGAGCTCATACAACAGTTCAGTTTGAATATACACAGGAAGATGACATTTATTTTACAAGCCCCATTCTACCCACAGTGTCGATGCCACTATATGAAGATGTCAAACTCGGATTGTATCCTTTCTATAAAAGGAACAATCTTGACATCTCGGATTCTCAAAGCTTGATGATATATATTCAAGGGCATATATATAGAAGTTTGCATAAACAATACTCGATATAAAATGAAGAAGTCCTATGATACAACAATTCTAACTAATGGGTCTCTATACATCATGGCAAGTGACCTCAATACTCTTTGATTCTACACAATGTTGCATACTACAAGGTTCCATGGTCTACTTATGTGATAGCAATACAGTGCCATCCCAAGTACATCAACAATTTGACAGATGTATAAGTTGAAGTAACTCAAAGCCAAAGAAGGCAATCTTCCTATCAGTACAACAAGGATCTCATCCGAAGGAAGCATCGATGCATCTACTTCAACCACTTCCAACATGGTCAAGGTGAAGATTTCATCTTCACATGACAAGTTAGTATCTTTTCATTCTATAATTAAGTTTGGTTAAATGATATCACGATTGCAAGGACATCTATAGGTTGGATGGGTCATCAAGATTCCTTGCATGAAGGAGGAGGATAGTCATAGTCCTCTAAGAAGAGGAAGTCATTCAACATATCAATAGGTCTCCTCTGAATTTATGGAAAGGGATGCTTATGAAAGATCCCCTCACATGGCAATATTGCAGACATCAAAGTAATGTAGATGATAAACTCATTCTCTGAAGGTGCAATAAAGAAGGTCACATGAAATCTAATCTTCATGAAAGTAGAGGTATCAAAGGATGTAGGATATCTTCATAAGATCCCATCTACAAAATCTAGGAAGGAAGATAATCATCATCTTTTTAATGATAAGCAGGGTAACAATTGTCCGTGAACAAGAAGGTTACCTCATTCAACAATTTGTGGTCTTTATGCTAGAGAGAGAAAGGCAAGTTGATGGCAAAAATATTGAAGGTTAAAAGAAAATGTGCAAAAAGGAAAGACAAGTTTGGTCCTCAAGCAAACCGAAGTATAACTAAGATTCAATGCTATGGAAAGATGGAGGAAGCTGAAGAAAGGGACCAAGGAAAGAGGGAGTAACAAATCTCTCCTATGAGTAAGATGGTATCCCACACAAAAGGGTCCTATCATAAGCTCCTAAATCTTGTGTGATAGATATGACCAAGATAATAAGATGCATCATGGCATCATGGAAGCATTAGAAACAAGAGCTCGTGACATCACCATGGGAATCATGAAGGAAAAAACCCATAGCAAACAAACATGAAGAACATAGCTCTTGGGAACCTCAGTGGACATTGAAGAAAAGGAAGGAGTCATATCATCACACATCAAGTCAAAAAGGAAACATCTGCCTGTTGGGGATATACAAGATCCTCAATATTCTCTGATGGAATCCTCATCAAAGGGTTCACTAATTTAGAGCGGAAGCAAGTGTTTCAACAAGAATTCCAACTTAAGAAATCCATGAGATAGTGATGTGATGACATGAAGCAGATCAAGGGATTGAAGATCTCATCAATCAAGGAAGTTGTTGGAAGAAGCCTCAATGACCTGCAGGTAAAATAAGGTATGTATGCTTGTGTTTAATATTATAATGACATGTCATATGGTTACAGGTAACATGGATCATTAATTCTATCTTCAGAAGCATGATCAAGCGAAAAAGGATCGCCTCCTCTAAAAGGATGCAGGAAGGCATAAGTCACACCAAATGAAATCAACATAATATGTCCTCATATGAAGTATGAGATGGTTGACTACAATAAAGAAACCCTGATTGAAAGCTACTGAGAATGGAATGTGTCAAGAAGGAAGAGATTGTGAGATATGCAACCCTGATAAAGGTGATCAACATCCAAAAGACAAAGAAGACTTGACTAGGAAATCTCCCAGAAAGATATGACGACTTTGATGGAAAAATGAAGACCCTTGACAATGAATATCTTTGGGAGATGTATCAACATGAATGCAGGATGTTGATACCTACAGGAAGATGTCATTATGAAGAGCCATCTAATAAGGTACGATTTAATTTAATGTTATGTTTTGATTTCTTGAATAGTATATGGATGAGTGCATGCAAGGCTACTGGAACAAGAATTGTAAGTACAAGTACAACTAGTATTCATGTGGTGGATGGAAATTCCTGAAAGAAGCATGATGGGAAAGAAGTAGCTACATGACGAAGGTTCGAGATATGTATCAAGACGGCCACTTTCCATGAAGAAAGGAATGACATGATGAACCAAGAAGGAAAGTGATTGATGGTTGATGCCCTACAAGGAAGAAGCTCAACTAAACTCTGTGACATCAAGGAAAGAAGTTGAGCAAGCAGCCGAAGGACCCACAAAGAAGAAGGTGTTGATGAAAAGAAGAGTCCCTTGTTAAGAAGAAGCTATGACAGGTCCCTGATCAAGAGGGAGGTTGAATTAGATCACCCTTGATTACAAAGGAGTGACAGTTGTGTTTTTCTATTTCATGTGTCATGCACTAGACCAAGACTAACAGCAGTAAGTCTAGGTGAGGTCCATGAATGGAAATGTAGACACATGATAGACACAACATTCTTGTCTTCACCATGGGAAGAAAGAATGGAGGGTTGGGTAATCATCTGGCATCTGATACTCTTTGAGGATGTGTAGGGCATCCAAGATAAGAGTAGGCAAGAGGACCAATATTCTTTGAGGGCTGGGAACCCAACATAAGAATAGTCCTAGAAGGTCATACTCAGTGAACACCTAGGTGGGTATGTACCTTGAGAGACAATGATTAAGGTGTCTATAAATCATTGGTCTCGCCAGCATTGTAGCTCATGGTCTCGTAGAGACATGGAGTTGTTAGTCAAGGCCTTGCATTGTGACAATGTTGGTTGATATGATGCTATACAGATGGGATTACCAATTCAATTCTTCTTACGAGAAATTCTTCAGATTGAGAATGACCAAGTACTATTGTAAATACCTCCCTAGTTAACACAGAGTGTTGAAGAAAAGTGTAACTAGGTTCGGTATTTGTAAATGTAATTTTTTATCTTTGTACTTGTAAAGAAAAAAGAAATATTATTTTTGTAAATTATTCAAATGAGTGTCTTGCTCATTCATAGGTCTAGGAAAGTCAAAGGATCAAAGTCATGTTAAAGAGCTCTTCTTGAGCATGAATATGGGTCAACCTAGTGTCAAGTAGCCCTCTAAGACAAGCACCATCCTCCAAAGAAGAACACTGCAAGCAAAACAATGAAGAGAACAGTTAAGTCGACCTCAAAATGAATGTTAACATCAAGTCATCTCACATATGGAGACACATCTTTTCAGTGGACATGTTGGCTCAAATACAGGGGCAAACCACTATATATACCCAGTCAAGGTCTGCGCAGAAAGGGGAAAACTAGAATCTCAGATCTCTGAAACTTCAGATAAATAACAGGACCTCAGATTCTCTCGGATAAGTACAGAGATTTGAAACTCACATTACAGGAAGACACCTCTCGGATACCCCTGCAATCTCGTGTATAATTTCAGGAACAAAGTTACAGTCTTCTCCTTCTCAGTGGTGACAATCTAGGGTGCAAGGAAGACAGTGACAATCTCAGTATAGATATGATGATGAAGACCTCAGTGTTGATCATTGTCTAGGCATGTTAAATATGAAGATGACACACTCTATAAGACACTAATCATTGTCTCGACATAATTGTGATCCCACAATATTGCTCTCTCAACATAATATACACAGTCATGATCTCGACACAATATCCTACCGAAGAAAAGGTCATAATGAAGAACGATATGATGACATTGTTGATATGGTGAAGGTCTCTATGAAAATACAGCAGTGATGTTCTCAGTAATGACAACAGTAATGAAAATCTCAGCAGTACAATGAAGATGATCTCAGCAGTGATAAACAAGAAGATTGGTGTCTTGGTCTTGGAGTGGCATAGAAGGTCAAGTTCCATGGTCTTGGTGTTCGTCAATTGGAATCTCTATAAGAAGAATTATGTTTGGGTTTTCCTCCACAAGAGGGAGAGGTTTTGGCCCTGGAAGAATGCCAACTTCTTGTGTTCTTGTCTCTTTTTTTGGTAGCTATTTGATGAAATAAGAAAAATACACTCTAATAATGTCAAAGAGAAGATTGTGCTAATAAGAAAGTACAATGCCTCACAAATAGTTATCAAGTCAAAGAAGAATCTCATTAGCTACAGTTGCCCTAGATTCTTCAACACAATAGACCAGACCTAAATCCGTGTTGTTTTGTCCTCTTTTCCTGCGGCAAAACCGAAGCTAATCCGCTCCCTTATCCAAGTTCTTTAGCTCTCCAATGTTGCCTTTATGTTGCACTTATTGGATACTTAAATGACCTCAATACGTCTTGTATTTATACACATACAATGGCTCAACGTCTCAATTGAAGTGACACATATCAAGTCGGCCTACTTGACAACCAAATTAATTTGTCAACTTTAAAAAATTCATCTCTCTAACGACAACTTGGATTCAGATGATTTTTGATGTGTTGGAATCATTGTTTTGTCCCAAATCTCGATGGGTGCCAAAACCCATACTTGCGTTCCAAGCCCGCAAGCTGCCCCTGTGGCGCTTTGCCCTCCAAATGCTGAACCCTAGGGCTTGGAGTACCTCCCAAGCTACACAAATCAACATCCTCCTTAGGCATGTTCTCCAAGCAGTAAACTATAGAGACTGCTTTGTTTACATCTGGATCTACAGTAACAGATTTGTTTCGCAGGTTTTCATAGAATGCATCTTCTCTTGGTGGCCAGCAACCTTTAAAACAGAAAACAGTTCTACACTACTTGTGCTCACATGTATAACCTTCAATGCCTACTTGATCCCAGTCCTAAGTACTTTATTTATATTCCTCATGCATCATACAAGTTGACATTTCGTTTCTTAAAGATCTTTTCTCTTCGAGAGTTAACATTAAAAACTCAAGGTACTAAAAGTGGAAGACTATAAAACTAGTAAGAATTCGAAACAGTTCATATATGGAAGAATGGATTGAAATACCAGTCCAAATTAGAAAGCATAGGCCATCTAAAAGGCTTATCCTAGATTTTATTCTTAAAGAATGCTACGTTTGTGTGGAAAATTGAAACTGTTAGTAAATATTACTGTAGGCTTCAATAACATGTTTGATATCGTGGAAAGCATATGACATGGCCCGCTGAAAGGTATCTCCAACATTTTTAAGGCCAGTAAATATTACTGTTTCCAAGTTCAAGCATATGAAAGCAAACACATGTATAACATTCTCATAAGCTGAAATCTAAAAGGGATCCTGAAAGTAATCAGCGCGGTGTCATTTGATCCCAAACAACTAAACTTGTAGACTCCTGGAAGTTAAGATCTATTATGCATTAAAAAGGAACCGGGTTACCGAAGTCATTAAAGAACTCAAAACATGAATTATTACATAAAAGGATACTACAAAAGACGTCATTTCCAATAAGGGGTTGCCTTAATCACATAGATTTCAGAGATCTAGAAAAGGCCACTTGTAGATCCAACATCATAAAGTCCACAACAAATACACGAAGGTTTGACACAGATTTTTTTAATATGTATGGGGCCACCACATTAATGGCAATCCAACAAGTACACACATATTTGGAGTGCATTGCATTAATGCAGAAGCTTTAAGTATACAGTCACGATAAAAGTAGATCCTTACGGAATAACACATCCATGTGGCACAACACACGGAAAATAAGGACAAGAAGAGCTGGACGGAGAAATGAATTGTTCCTATGGCAGTGCCAATAACAAAGAGAACATTCAAAAAAGCATTTAAAGGCACCAAGTGAATATGATTGTCCCAAATAAATAGACACACATAAAAGAACAAGGATCTGGGGACACCACCAGATTTAAAATATTCGATTTGTCAAGGTATCAAAAATGTCAACTAGAAAAAATATAGAGGAGAAACACTGATTAGAAGCACCCGTCATACTAGAGGTTTTAGGAAACAAGTAGCATGCTTTAAATAAGAAACCAATTATTTTAAAGCACCCATACAAATCATAATATATCTCAAAAGTACAAGATTAGAGAACCATTGCAGAACCACAGTTTAGCCTACAAGTCAATGCAAAACAGAGCAAAGCTGTGGAATACGAAATGATACTAGCCCTGACAGAAATGGAAACATCAACATAAATTTAAAATGCATTTAATGCAAAAGCATACAGGTTCATGATCAACCAAAGAAAAATGTACATAAAGGCTAAACAGTAGTTAGGTAGGAACTTGGCTATAAAATTTGGATATAAAATAGTCCAAAGAGAAAGGTACAAAACTAAAGTGCACGAAAAAATTGTTCACTCTCTAAATATGTCTAGATGTTCCTGTTAAGAAAATTTTGGAAATAAATGATTTGGTTGCAGAGTGAGACAGCTGATCATCAGAGCTTGGCAATTTCTTTTGCGACATATAACATCAAGATCCAATAATGTTATAGGTCAAGTTGACCTTATCCGTGTTGAGCTGCAGATGTTTTGCTATTACTACGACTAGATTTCAACAAGTTTTCGAGCTTCAATGTATTTGTGTCATTTAATAATCTATCCACTATCAGTATTTTTGTGCAGAAGGCCACAAAGTATTTCGAAGGAACTTGGTACACCCCATGGGAATTATTTTAGTTCCAAGGTTGAAGGTATCAAAGCTATAGAGCCAAATAAGATGGCCGGTCTCTACTTAAAATTAGACGGTTTCTAGGAGGAAATTTTGCATGTCAAAAGCTTTAGCAAAGAGTAATTAACCTGCTCAAGGGACCAAGGCAATGTCCATTAACAGATTCGTTGTGTTATGATATTACTGAACTTGAAGGTTAAATTGATATCCATCCCAAGAAGATTTTATAGCTTCAATGTACTTACTTTCTCTGGTAATTTATTCACTGATGATAATTTCTCTACCATTACCATGGATGCTGTACACTCCAGTATCTACATAACAAGAGAATATACAAGGGTGGATGTTCCATACTCATTGTGTAAGCTGTGTTGAAAAATTGGGTAGCTATGGTTGGTCTTTTCATTGGCAAATGATGGAGACAATTCATATTTTTGACCTTGACCAAGTCAGCCTCAAGAATGTAAAGACGGCCCACATGTGTGAAAAGACACCTCTTCAAACTCATATAAATAAGGCATCGTTGGAGCTCATTTTGGCATCTCACTCACACACATTCATCTGAAAATTTACAGGACATATCCACATGTGCAAAGGAGTCAAAGAAGCCTCC
Source organism: Pinus taeda (assembly GCA_000404065.3). Lineage (NCBI taxonomy): Eukaryota > Viridiplantae > Streptophyta > Pinopsida > Pinales > Pinaceae > Pinus > Pinus taeda. The sequence goes on along the minus strand of APFE030195869.1, from coordinate 197,140 downwards.
TTTATCTGCGCTGACCAGCATATCTTTCTCTGCTTTGACCTGAGTTGACCTGGCCTATTTGGCATATGTTTAATTGAGGTTTTGGCTGTCTTGGAGGGCCGAATATTGCATAGATATGTTGACTTTATTTGACTGAGGCTCCGTCCCTGTTCTGGCTTGTTGACTTGAGTTGACCGCATGCTTTGACTGAGGCTTTGACCAAAGGTTTGGCTGGTTCGTTGACTGGATTTTCTGAGACAACTTCAGGGCCGAATTTTGGCCCTATGTTCAGCTACCTCACATCGAAGTTCAGCGCCTCTGTGCAGACTGTAATTTGACCAATGTTGACCAGATTCTCTCTCCTTTGATTGGTTTGACTCAGATATTGTTGAGGTCAGATTTTTGGAATTTTGTTGAAATATTCTGATGTACTATTGATGAACAGAATCTCTCTCATAAGAAAAGACTGGTTGGGTTTTCCCCCTGTGGGTTTTGCCCTGGCTTGAAGCCTAATTTCTGGTGTCTCGTCTCTTGCTTACTCTTCATTGTGATCTCTATTGCTCTAATGATGAAATTGAATGGTTGAAGTTTTTCATGTATAACTGCTTTATGATTGGTATGCTAGAAGTCTAATTATATCATTGGACGTAGTTATCAATTGTGAAAAACTATACTAGTGTTGATTGTACTCGAAAGTCAACATGGTATCAGAGCTTCGGTGAAGGGAAAGAGCTGTGAGATCACCTTGAAAACACACTAAGAGCACCTTGAAGAGTTTGGGATTCTTCATCTTTTGATTTTGGTTGGTCATCTTCATCATCTCCATCATGAATTCCTTCATGAAGGCAGAAAACAAGCTTGAACGAGCTACTAACTACAAGGCACGGAAGGCTAGGATGGACCTAGTACTTGCAAGGCACAAAGTTTTGGGCATTGTTATAGGCAAAGTTACAGAACCATCTGATCGAGAAGGAAAAGAAAAGTTTCAGCAAGATCACATCTTGGCAAGAAGTATCACTATAGACTCTGTTAGGGATCATCTAATTCCCTATATTGCTGATCAACAAACTTCCAAGGGAATGTATGATGCCATCATTGAATTGTGTACTATTAAGTTTTAACAACATCAGCCAATCTATAAGATTGAGAGGTCAACTTCACAATATCAAGATGACAAAGAATGATACAGTAGCATCATATTTTGTAAGGTTATCTCAAATAAAAGATCAACTCAAGGCCACTAATGAAGAAGTATTTGACAAAAAATTGGTAGCTATGGCTTTGGGTGTTTTGCCTAGATCTTGGGATCCTTTTGCAGCAAGCATTAGTGAAAAAGAAAATCCACCTTCATTTAACAACTTGTGGGCTGCCTGCTCTCACGAAGAGTCAAGACTCCATTCTAGAGACTCGACTGAAGATCGAAGTGAAGAAGCTTTTGCAGCTCATTTTAAGAGTTTCAAAAGAAAACCAAACATTGGAAGACTTCAAAGAGGTTCTGGTAGAAGACCAAATGTGAGACCTGCTCCAAGAAGGGAACCTGCAACAAAAAGAGGGCCACCTCCTCCCTCTAAAAATAGAAGAGATCTAACAAATGTCCAATGTTATCGTTGCCAAGCATATGGTCACTATCAAGCTCATTGTCCTCAAAGAAATCGAACTGACGACTATCAAAGGAATGAAGATCGAAAATGAACAGGGAAACATCATGCCTGTGTTGCTGACCTTGATGAACCTTCTCAAAATAGAAAGCCTAGAAAGAATGATTCTGATGATGAATACTCATTTGAATACTCATTTTATTCTTCTTTTACAGGTGCCATTGCAAGTCATGATGAAATATGGTTGGTGGACAATGGTGCCTCTAGGCACATGACTGGGAATCGTGATCATCTCTCTCAATTGGTTGAAAATAAGATTGCTCAAAGAGTTGAACTTGGGAATAATGACAAATACAAAGTCAAAAGGATTGGCTTATCATCCTTCCAATTGGACACGAGGTAATGTATCCATTAACAATATTTTATATGTTCATGGTTTAAAGAAGAGTTTCTTGTCCATCTCATCTCTTGAAGACAAAGGATATAGAATTGCTTTTGTTGATGGACAAGTTCTAGTATGGAATAAGGATGCTTCTTTTGAATCTGCCAAGGTCATTAGGGTGCGAATTGGAGGCCCATATTGTCTCCTTGGACATTCAATTCAAGCTTTGCTTCATAACACCACTAATCTCTGTGAGCTATGGCCTTGAAGCTATGCTCATATTCACTATAAAGCATTTACTAGAATGAAAGATTTTGTTTGTTCCAGAAATCAAGGTTGATCATGATGGTGTTGCAAGGGATGTGCCCTTCAGAAAAATGTGAAAGGAAGATGTACAAGCAATGATAGTAGGTCCAAAGGAATCTTGAATCACGTGCACTCTAATATATGTGGGCCTATGTCTACTAAAACCTTGGGTGGAAATTTGTATTATGTCTCTTTCATTGATGATTACTCACGCAAAACATGGATTTATCTTCTAACGTCCAAGGATCAAGTATTTGAGAAGCTTCGTGAATTCAAATCACAAATTGAAAATGCTATAGGAAGAAGAATCAAGACCTTGATGTCTAACAATGGTGGTGAATATGCATCCAAAGAATTGATTGATTTCTGCAAGGATGCTGGAACTAAGAGTGAGTTGATAGTTCCCTGCTATCCTCAACAAAATGGAACTGTTGAAAGAAAAAAAAGGACCATAATGGAAGTTGCAAACACCATGCTTCATGATCAAGAGTTGCCTATGTTTATTTGGGGAGAAGTTGCAAGAACAGTGATTTATGTTCAACATAGATGCCCAAATAGAATCTTGGACTACTAGACTCCTAAAGTTGTCTTCACAGGTGAGAAACCAAATGTTGAGCATTTAAGAATTGTTGGTTGTCTTGTTTATGTTCATGTGCCCAAGGAGAAAAGGACAAAATTGGAACTTTCCGGGAAGAAAGGAACTTTTGTTGGCTACAATGAAGATTCAAAGGCCTTCAAGGTCTATATACCTGGACAACGTTCTATTGAAACTTTCAGGGATGTTATCTTTGATGAAGATATTGCTTTCTAGAAGTCAAAAGGGTTCACACTTGGAGTCTAATGATGAGATACAGGTAGCTCCGAAGAATGTGGAATTGAAGTCTAGAGAACCTGAACTGATGGATCAAGATCCTCGTGAACAATCTAATGATCATGAACTTGTTGAATCTTTGAGAGCCACTGTACTTGAGACTAGAAAGAGACATGCCTGGCTTGAAAGAACATTGAAGGAAGATGAAGGATATGTTGCAGCCCATGGGACCTTCAAGGAAAGCAAGAAGTCGAAAAGGTACTCTGGTTATATAGCTTTGATGTGTAATATCATTGAATCTGAGCCATCCACCTATGAAGAAGCAACTGAGGAACAAGTTTGGAAAGATGCTATGACTAAAGAATATCAATCCATATTGAAGAATGATGTTTGGGAAATTCTACTAAGGCCTGAAGGAAGGTTTGTTGTGTCTTCAAACCAAGGCTATGGGGTAGTACCCCTCTCCCCCTCGAATCCGCCCCCGAAGAGCGCTCCGAACGGGAGCACATCAAGAGCAATCCTGGGAATGCGCTTTCTAAAAAGATTTGTGCTCCCCATCAATTTAGGAGTGATAAAAAGAGCTATTGAAGATTGGAAACAAGAATTTTTTAGCGAGACAGCCTAATATTCAAGCCTATGGCCCTAGTATTGATATGCAATTCATGGTAATATTAAATTCTTAAAGTAAAAGTGACATTCTTCTTTATCTTTCATTTTTATCCTTTTACTTAAATTTTTAACAATACCAGGAAATGACTTAGGATGTTCGACAGTGGTTCTAACCTCATTAGATTTCATATGAAGTAAGTAGAATTTTAGATCTCACTCAAAATCCAACATACTTATCAGTTGTTCAGGATTGGGGGGATCGCAATGTTTCCATTGGATTTTGTCATGTACTAGGTTGTGGAACTCATATTTAATCAAGAGCACCAAGCCGCCTATGTACCTTAATGTTAGTGACATTGGTTGTTGAACTCCTCTATCAAGACCCTCCTAAAAATGTACCCATCACTCAAACAAAATCTTGACTTGACATGCTACATTTTTTCTATCTTATGTTAATGCTTTGAGGGTGATATTACGGAAAGAGATCCCAAGATAGGCAATGATTTTGATGATATGTAGGTATTTGTTGTAGGCTTGTAGCATGATTTTTTTTATGCTAGAGGCCATCTAGAGCCTATTTGTTGATGTATTTTCGGTTTAGCGATGGATTGCACTCGATGTTATTTTGTTTATGTGCACCCTTACATGCTATATAAATAAGAACTTGTAATTTGTGGACTTGTGGTTGATAAAGATTATAATTACTAGATGTATGATGTTATATGGTTTAATCCATGTTTTTATGTTTTTTCTCACTAATTCATCATTCTACATGCTTTTGTTAACATATATGCATCAAAATATATAAAAATATATATTATATAAAAATCGCTACCAACCTAGGAGCTTTTGAAAATTTCGCTCCCCACTCCTGCTCCCAACTAGCCTTGCTTCAAAGTGGATCTACAAAATTAAGCATGTTACTAATGGAAGTGTTGAAAAGTACAAGGCTAGATTTGTGGCTTGTTGATGCTCCCAAAAAGAGGGAGAGGACTACAAAGACACATTTGCTCTCGTTGCCATGTATGCTTCTATTAGATTTGTCATTGCTCTTGCTTCTATTGCAGGTTGGAAGTTGCATCAAATGGATGTCAAAACTGCTTTTTTGAATGGGGTTAATAAAGAGGAAGTCTATATAGAACAACCTTGAGGCTTTGAGGTCTATGATAGAGAAGCGCATGTTTGCAAATTGAAGAAAGCCTTATATGGGCTTGTTGCCACACAGAATATCTAGGCACTACGACAATGGCTCAGATCGGGGGTTGTCACCCTGGTTCCCAATCTCTCTGTTTAAGTTTTCTCCCAACAATAGGCTAAGGGAGGTAGACCCCACAAAAATGAAAAGAAGGGGAACTAGTTGGGAACCAACTAGTTCGGGAGACACAGTCAAGCGACCAAGTACTTGTTTTATATTTAGCAAGACTTATAGGATTCGATTAGATTTAAACAATTGATATTAGTGCCTTATGGAGTCAACAATCTTGCTAGGAAATTTAGGACCAAGTAATTAATAAACAATTATTGCTTGGATGAATAACTATCTTATGTGAAATTGGCTACATTTCAAAGCGCGGGAGTTTGCAAAAGACCAAGGTTGAGGGCATTTGTGCGGGAGTTTCTCCATGGACGGGTGCAGAGGAGGGAGCTCCACTCCCTCCTTCAGAGGGATAGTGGTTAACAAGGGCAAGACACCTCCGAAATCAGGCAGAGGTAACTCGATGGAAGAAGGAGAAAGTAGGGATAAGGAAACAGTAAGTAACAAGGAGAAGAAAAATGATGGCACAAAAGACGAGGAAAATGACAAAAAGCACGAAACAACAGACAGGAAACAAAAGGGACCGTGCAAGCCCAAAGCTGAAATCACTCCCAGAGTAATCTTAAATAACCCAGAGCTACAAGCCCACAGAGAGCACATGCAGACTTATGCAGTCATATGCAAATTCATGGGACTATGGCCCACCGAAAAGGCTTTACAAACATGGATCAGATACCACTGGAAGCCTAAAGGAAGCATTGATCTTCATCTAGGATCCAAGGATTTTTTCACTGTGGTGTTTGCAAACATTGAGGAAAAAGATAAAGTTTGAAGGTGGGTCCTACTTCTTCGCAGCAACAGGGCTCTATATGCGGCCGTGGATGATGAACTTCGTACCGGAGCGGGAAACCTTTACCTCTGTCCCGATTTGGGTAAGACTCTATTCGCTACCTCTGGATTATTGGCAAATAGAATCACTAGCAGCCACAGGCAATAAATTAGGGAGGTATGTCAAAACTTCTGAAGCCACAAGAAGGGGAAAATACACCTCCTTTGCTAGGATTTGTGTAGAGATGGACCTATCTGGAGCACTTCCGGACGAGGTCATATTGGAGGTTTATGATGAGGAATGGGTGCAGACAGTTGACTACGAGCACATTCCTTTTAGATGTCGAAAATGTCATGAACACGAGCACCTTCTTAGAGACTGCCCTCTCAATAAGGCAGAGAACAAAAGAAATCCTAACACAATGAAAGAAACAGATGGCTTTCACAAAGTAGCTCATAAAGGTAGAAATGGCAAAAAAGGGCCAAAACAACACCAAAGCGGAGACCAAAAAGGGAGGCTGAATCAGTTCCAAGTTCTAGAAGAGGAGGAAGACGCAGCTGTTGATAATCAAGTAATGAAGGATGGATATGAAAAGCAGGACAAGGAAGAAGAACAAGAGCAAGAACAGGTAAAGGAAAAGCAAAAAGGGATCATGATAAGTGAATCAGAGATGGATATGGATCAGGAAATGACTCAGAGCGAAATGGAAATGGAAGACAATGAGTTGCAAGAGATTCTTGACATAGAAAACCTAGATCTTGAAGGGTTCTTGAGTAAGGGAACAACGGGTGGGGTAGAATCTCTACCACAAGAAGAATGCAATAGAATAAAGCAGTTATTCTTATGGAAAACTCAAGCAAAGGGCTTGGGCGAAGATAACAGCATGGAAAGACAAGGCAACCATGGAATGAAGGTAGTAAAATCAACTCCAGGATTAGCTCCAAGAAACTCGAGGAAAAAAAGGGGCAAAAAAAAGCAAAACGAGCTATTAATGGGATGTGGAAAGCTCATGATAGACTCAGGTAAGATGAAAGATCTAACCAGTTACTCCTTTACCAATCTGTAATTATGAAGTTTACAACTTGGAACATCAAAGGTCTAGGAAGCAAAAGAAAGCAGAGAATACTGAATAATAGAATGAAGCAGGTAGCTCTCGATATTATTTTTGTCCAAGAAATGAAATGCTCTGTCCAAAAGATAAGACAAATCCATAGTAAATAGCTCAGCAGATATGAGTTTATAGAAGTCAAAGCAAAAAATATAGCAGGGGGTATCCTTATCCTCTGGAATCCCCAAAAAATAGGTATTATTGAGGCGGAGGCATCAAGGAATTATTTATCAGTTTTTATTCAGCCTGTAGGTGACAGGGACACTTATCTTGTAACGAATGTTTATGGCCCTCAAAGGTTAGATGACAAAATCAGGTTTATTGATTCCCTAGTGGACATTCAAAACAGATTTGCAGGGCTACCGGGGGTTATAAGAGGAGATTTCAACATGATTAGATCTCTCTCGGAGAAAAAAGGGGGTACAAGAGCACTAAACAAAGATCCTCAGCTTTCCCATGTTTTTCAGAAAACATGAAGTTGATGGACATTAAGACAAACAATGGACTTTGCACATGGAACAACAAAAGAGGAGGGGATTCCCAGGTAGCTCCCAAGCTAGACAAATTCATGATCTCTGAAGAGCTCATGCTTCTAGACAAGGAAATAATAGCAGATATTCTTCCTTCTGGAGGCTGAGATCACTGGTTGATTCAAATGGAGATCAAGGGCATTGGAACCCCAAGAAACAAACCGTTCAGGTTTGAAAATATATGGTTGTCACACCCGGATTTCAACAGCAACATTGAAAAATGTTGGGCTACGTAAAAGATTAAAGCACATCAAGCAGAAGCTAAAGGAATGGAACCAGAAGGAATTTGGCAATATTTTCACAAGTAAAAGAATGGTAGAGAACAAAATCCTAGAGCTCAATCAAGCTTTGATCAAGAATGGCTTTGATAAAGACAAAAATGATCAAGCAAAGAAATATCAACAAGAATGGGAAATGTTGTGCAAACAGGAAGAAATTTTTTGGAAACAAAGATCTAGGGTTCTATGGCTGAAAGAAGGAGAACGTAATACCAAATATTTTCACAGATCTACCATTGCGAACAGAACTCACAACAGAATCTCTTCGATCAAGAATGAAAATGGCCAAATTCACCAATCCCATGAGGAGATAGATGCAGTGTTAGTAAAGCAATTTCGGGACATTGCCAAGGAAAACTTTTCAGAAAGAGAACCTTTCATTAAGAACTTAATTAAACACATACCTAAACTGGTATCCATAGAGGATAATGGTAATCTCAACAGACCTATAACTGAAAAGGAGATCAATGAGGTCCTCAAGGAAATGCAAAATGGCAACGCACCAGGGCTGGATGGATTTAATGTGGATTTCTTCAAAGCCTACTGGAATATTGTTAAAAGGGATATTGTGGAGATGGTGGAAGACTCCAGGCGGAACAAGACCATTTTGAAAGCTCTCAATACCTCCTTTATTGCCCTTATTCCAGAACAGGATAATGCCTCAAACACCATAGAGATATAGGCCCATCGCCTTATGCAATGTGGTCTACAAGATAATTTCCAAAGTTGTGGCTAACAGACTTAAACCCCTGCTGCCCATGCTCATCTCCGGGAACAAACATGGTATGTAGAAGGAAATCAAATTCTGGACAACATGATTCAAGCTCACGAGGTGGTTCACTCGTTAACATGCAACAAGAGAGCGGGCATGATCATGCAACTAGACATAGCCAAAGCATATGACAAAGTGAATTGGATATACATCAAAAAAGTGCTCACAGCATTCGGTTTTGATCATAATTGGGTCAGATGGGTCATGGCCCTGGTGACTTCTTCCAGCTTTTCAATTTTAGTGAATGGCTCTCCTTCTGAACTTTTTCTCCCTTCCAGGGGCCTTTGACAGGGAGATCAACTATCTACTTTTCTCTTCATCCTCATGATGGAAGGGCTGGGGTGATCCATCAAGCATGCAAGAGCAATAGGAAGAACTCAAGGACTCCAACTTTCGGAGAATGGGCAAGTTCTGACTCATCAACAGTTTGTAGATGATACCATGTTACAGGGAATTCCCATTGTTAAAGAAGCACTTGCTTACAAACAAATTTTGAATGACTTCATGAAGGCCACAGGTATGGAAGTAAAGCTTACCAAATCAAAAGTCTTTTTCTTTAACACTCATATTGCCATCCAGAGAAATGTCTCCAGAATTTTAGGCTTTCAAAGAGAATCCCTTGCTTCTAAGTATTTGGGAGTTCGTCTTACAGCGAAACCCCGACACAAGAGTATATGGGACCCATTAGCAACTAAAATGCAAAACAAGGTCAGGAAATGGACAAACAGATCTCTAAATTTAGCTGGTAGACTGGTTCTTACTAAAGTAGTTCTCCAAACTATTCCAATCTTTATGCTATCAGCCCTCCCAGCCCCAATAGGAGTCTTACAGCAATTTCATAATTATTCAACGAGATTTTCTTTGGGGCAAAGAGAAAACAAGGAAAAAATGGGCTTTAATCTCATGGGAAAAGATCTGCAAACCCAAGATCCAAGGAGGCCTGGGTTTGGACAATCTAGAGATTCTGAGCAAGGCTCTAGGAGCAAAAATTTGGTGGAGGTGGGTTAAGGATCCTAAAGCTCAATGGGCAAGCATCTAGAAGGAAAAGTATACCAATGTCTGGCAGTGTTCTGAAATCATACGCATGACAAGAACAGTGAAAGGCTCCCCCATATGGAACAAGGCATGGGAGAACAAAGAAGTGGTACAAAAGAATAGCTTCTGGGAAATCAGAGAGGGAGATCTGGCACTTTTCTGGGAGGACAAATGGCAGCAAGAACCTAATCTACTAAGGGAAGAATTTTTAGGCCTCAAGCAAGAGTTTGACAATCAAGGATTAGTTAAGGTGAAATACTTTTGGGAGAATCCAAATAATGTAGGAAAGTGGAGAATTTGGAAAAAAATAGAGAGTAGAGAGGATAGGACCCTCAACAGTAAAGTTGAATCCCTTAAGAGAATGTTGGATCAAAGAATAATTCTAGTAACGAAAGGGCAAGATCAACTGAGATGGGGTAACAACAAAGAGGGCAACTTTAATATCAAGGAAGCTAAAGGCCTTCTCCTTGATTTGGAACCACAAGCTCCAAATAAAACTTGGCATAAGCTTTGGAGGCACAAAGGCTAGATGAAAATCAAACTCTTCATGTGGTTAGTTCACCACAGGAAAATTTTAACCTGGGACAACCTTAAGAAAAGGGGTATGATGGGACCCTCCAGATGTCATCTCTGTGAGACCCAAGAGGAGACCATCGAGCATCTTCTCAACAGCTGTATTTTCACAGACATGATATGGGATTTCTTTACCAACATCTTCAAGCAATCTGATATAGACAAAGAAAGTATTGGTAACACTCTAAACAATTGGAGGAATAATTTTTCTAATAATGAAGTTCTCAATTCAGCATGGGATCTCTTGTCGGTTTTCATTATATGGAATGTGGAAAGAAAGGAACAAAAGAATATTCAAAGAGGTAAAGACCACCTCTCTTAGCCTGGTGAAGCTGATTGTAAAACAGCTTAAGGAAACAGTTGGTACCACTGTTAGGAATCTCCCCAAAAATCCTCCCTTAGTAGAAGAGTTAAGAATCCTACAGCCGTTAGACTTGCAGGGGCTTATACCTCAAGGTCTAGACAGGAAAGCAAGCATGAGAGATGAGGAGGAATTTTGGCACCCTCCCCCTGAAGGTTTTTTAAAGTACAACATTGATGGAGCTTCCAAAGGCAACCCGAGGGAGGCTGGCTTCGGGGGAGCTCTAAGGGATGAAACAGGTAGCATAATCTCCCTCTTCCATGGAGACTTAGGAAAAGCCACTAACAACATGGCAGAACTTATGGCTTTGGAACAATGCTTAGAATTTTTGATACAGAACAATTGGCAAAAAATGTCATAATAGAGGCGGATTCAGAGTTAGTCATCAATGCAGCCATGAGAATCAATAATGGAATAGGGCCGGAAAAGATCACAAAACACTGGAGGTTCACTCGGGTTCTACAGAGAATTCAAATACATCTACAGGAACTTCGTACTCTCAGATTTATACATGTGAGAAGAAAGGTCAACAAATTGGCATACATTCTTGCCAACCAAGGAGTTAGGTGCAAGGACAGTGCAACCTTATGGAGGTGGAACACAATGGCGCAGAGCAACCTGAAAAAACTGTCATAACCAGGCGGAGGAAGACAAAGAAGAGTATAGAAGCAAAATGATAGAAACCATCTAGTAATGAACAGAGGTCATAGGGCAGCTCAAGATTGGACAAAATTGTTCATGTTGGATGATATGCCAAGGTTAGCGATTAATTTGACCACGATCAGGATTATTCTCAGGTATGGGCGTCAAAGTTTCCCTAACCGCGGAAAGCTGCATCTCAAACTTCAGCATCACTTCAAGTGTTTGCCTGTCGGCTAGTTCAGAGTCATCCCTTGCTGGCTCTTTAGCGGGTGTTTCCTTTGTCTTTCGTTCCGGATGAATGGGCACATCGTCTGGCTCTCTCAACGGTCGCACCACCCGGAGTTTTCTGTCCAAAATCTGCTTACCGGCCGAGGAGTGGTTTTTTGGCGATCGCACGCCTCGAAGGCGGTAACAGGTTTTCCCGTTTTGGCAGCAATCCCTTTCAGAGGTTTACACGTGGTGGTGGGGCCGATTGGAATACCACCCTCATCGCACACTATTGTTCGGCATTTTTGGGGGGTGCAATAGGTTCCAAGACTATCCGATCATTTGAAGCGAAGCGATGGCTGGGATGGTTCGAGCAGTTTGGTGGACGGGTTAGTTAAGTGTTGGGCTTCTTTCCATTGCGAAGTTGTCCTCTGCCATCAGATAGGGTCCAAAGGATCAAAGGTGAAGATTATGGAGACAGGTTGGTAAGTTGGCAGGAAACGTGTTTTCCCTTTCTGGATGGGAGTTGTTAAGGTGAGCGGGTTTCTTTGGACTCGGTTCGCTCCACTTTCCAAGGGTTGGGGGGGGGCTTGGTTTAAACTGTTGTTCGGTCCGCGGCTTTGATTCCGCATTTGTTTTTTCTTGTTTCGCTCTTTTTTGAAAGACTATGTTTTTTAGGGCATAGGCTTTTGCCTCAGGCCCATTCTCGAGTTGATGTAAATTTTGTAAATTATTAATGAAAATGAAGGTCCTTCTCTTGCTTCAGCAAAAGAAAAATAACTATCTTATGTGAAATGCGGAACCTAAAACTAATGTGAGATGCAGGAATCTTGGTTAATTTTAGTTAAATGCATATCTAAGTTTTAACCCTTCGATCCTTTCTATATTGAGCCTGATTCTGTAGTAAATGGAAAAGAGAAGATAAGGTGAAGCACATTAAGGTGTGATTAACGATACCTCTCCTGAAAATCTAACATATCGATGCCTCCGACAATGCAGAGAGTTGTGGCTCTGACCACTGCAAGGCCACTGTTTTAAGTACTATTAAAAGCAGACTTCTCAAGCAAAGATGGATGGGTACCTATCTTTCTATCGACCAAGCTTATGCTTGGAAATCAATTTTAATTATGCAAGGATAACCTAATATGAATATGCATGAGATGAATAGAAAATGAGATGAAGTTAGATTCAAGGATTAAAAGCACTTGTGCCGCAATCTATTCCAGAATCATGAGCCAAAACCTCTAATCGCCTAAAATGAATATTTACTTTGCTAGACTAAAAGATAAACTTCTCAGCTATATGCTTAAAATATCACAAATTAAAGCCCAATTAAACCAAAAGCTTATCACTTCAAATCCTTTTAATGCAATTATAGCTCAAAGAGAACAAAAGCTTCTTCACAATTTAATATCAATGTCAATTATATAGATGCTCAAAAATAATACTCAGTTTAGGAAACAAAAGATATGCAATTTATCACAATCCTAGGAAGGAGTACTTAATAATTACTTGAAAAATACGCAAAGAAATTTAATATGCAATACCCAATAATTCACGTAATTAATACCACACTTAGAGTTAATTAAATGATGAGCAATCTCAAATAGATGTCAAGCACCAAAATGTTCAAAACATGCAAAAAGACTTGAGCAATTAAATTTCGAAATTAAATAACATGAAGAACCATGGAATATAAATGCTAAACACCTCAAACAATTCCAAAATTAAAATGATTTTTCTTAAGTGACCCCAATCCGAAAAAATTTCTTGTTTTCCTTTAGTCAAACTTTAGAGATGATTTAAGAAATATTTGAATGTGTCTGAACCATAGAGAAATTTAAAAAAATTTAACACCACAAAATTTTCTCTTTTAAAAAATTTAGTCCCAAACTTCTAACACAAAAACCCCAAAAGGAACTTTAGATTTAATAATTTATATTATTCCTTAGCAATTTTAATGTGCTAAGTTTTATGAAGAAAAATTTTAATATGGCAAAAGGTTTAATTTAATTTTTATGGGCCAAAGGCCACATAAAAAATTTAATTCGAAATCTTGAACCTTTTAAAAAATCAAAACCACAATTAAAATCTAAATTCTAATTATTTTTTTTTGTTCTGGGCAAAATCAAAAATTAAAAAAACAAAACAAAAATGAAAAGCAAGCTCATAAAGAAAAATTCGATTTTTTGTGTTTTGAAACTAAACCCTAAGGAAAATTAAAACAAAGGATAAAATAAAAAATGAAAGAGGAAATCATGAGAAAGGCGCGAGGGCTTTCAAATGATGGCAGAGGAAAGGTTTTGCAAGTTGAGCAGCGATGAGGGAGCTTGGGTGACGGCGGAGGAGTTAGAACTAGGGCCGCACGCAGATAATGCGGAGGAAGAGACGTGAAGAGGAGGACATGCACGAAAGAAAAAAAATAAAAATAAAAATAAAATAAAATAAATGAGGGAGCAGTCGCAAGCAACGGCAAAGGGATGAAGCGGACGCGGAAAAGAAATGTGATTGCATGCTTGAGCAGCGAAGGAATGGAGAATCTAGGGAACTCAGACAACGAGGAAGAATATAGGAAAAATGCAAAGGAAGAAGAAAAATATAGTTGGAGAGGGTTGTGATTTGGTAGCAAAAAACGAGGAGCAACTTCAAGAAGAAAAGAAAAGAAAATGCAAACAAAGGGAGCAACAAAATTTTAATGAGCTTCAGGGCAGCGAACAATAGCCCAAGAACCTTAAAACAAATCCCAAAAATTTAAATTTCAAACCGATATATTTTTGCTTTAAAATTTGCTCTCAGGAAAACCTTAGATCTGAATTTGAAACACTCAGACTGAAAATAATTTTGGATAATGTCCCTACAAAATGGTATTGAGGCCAGATCTTGCCCTCCAGGGTCCAAATCTGGCTTCAAACTAGATTTTTCCTTCAGATCCGCACCTCAAAACAAAAAATAGCCAGATTCCAAATATACAAAAATGAATAAAACCCCAAAAATCCAAATTAGAAAATTTTCAATTCTAAAAACAAAATTTACAGATTTATCCACAAAGGTTGCAGATCTATCAGATCTGAGAAGTATGAGTCCAACTCCGCTCCGAGATTTGATAATCTAAGGCTCTTACTAGCAAAATCTTTCAAATTTTCCACAAAATATTTAAAAGATTATGAATTTTGAGAGGTGCTAGCCCAAAAACACCCTGTAGAAAAAGAATTTATCGTTAGATAAATCCTGGAGCTTATATGAGGTAGGCTCTTCAGAAAATATCTGTTGACAGTTGGCTGGTCCAACCGAGGACTATCCCAAACGCTCAATGAGAACTTAAGAGATCTTCTCCAAACACTAGATCAACCATCAAACCAAGTAGAGAAATAGAACAACAATAAAATTCTGAAAAAATAAAGATACCCGCTACTTCAATCAACATTAAAAATGTTACCCTAGATCCAACAAACTGAATAAGATACATGTATTAAGATTATTCTAAGAGAGCTATTGATTGATAGTTTTCACATAATATTAAGCAGAAATTAAAACAATGTTACCATAGATTCATGAAGAGGAACACCACAACACATTGAAAACCCCAAAGACTTTCACATTAATTCCAAAAAGTATACAAGAGAGCTTGAGAGCTTGATTCAAAGATCGAATGAAAAAATACACTGACACCAACCTCTAATTTATAGATAGATTTTCCAATGGCTAGTTTGCTTGATCCATGTCAAATTAATCTTGACCGTTCATAAAGATTTAATTAATCTTTAATCATCACCATCGAAATTATTTATTTTTTGAGGAAAAATCGAATTTTTCATTTAATTGATTTTTAATTAACTCAAAATTAATTATTTTGAATTAATTTCCTAAAAAAATTGACTTTGACTTAACCACCAAGACCCAAGGGTTCAAAAAAAATTTATTTCTTCAATATTCCCTTGGTCGAGAACCTCCAAAAATTAACTTCTTTAAAACCCACGAATTTCACTTTTGGAGAATTTAATTTTACCTAGGACACAAAATTAATTAAATTTCGGCTTAGGATTTTTAATTTAATTTTGCCAAAAAAATTAATTAATGGACTTATGAGGAGATTAATAATTTTTCCAACCCTTTAGCCATGGTGTCTAATTATAAAGGACCATGCACTAAATATTTTTTACATCAACATGTCACATTTAAATACATTAAGGGGGGAAACTCATTCGTCATAAACCCTCAAATATCTACCCAATTCTGTGACTCAAAATATGATCTAGTAGGCCAAGTAATTTGTAATCAAATAATCTAGCTAGTTAGCTAGGATGGATTATTCCCAAATTACTTTTACAAAGATTCAGTAGAAAACAATAGGACTCACTCAATATCTTAACGACAAAATCCACACTAGCTTTGGGGTGAGGTTGGAGGGAAAAACTTTGTCAATCATTTGTGTCTAGAGACACAAATGAATTAGTAAAATAAAAAACCTCGTAGGGTAGAAATCGACACTAAAATACTAAGCTTACCTAGGTTGTTACATACATGATGTTCTTACTAAGATCATTTACATTATAACCATGCATAATGGGTTTACATCCTTAAAAAAATTGTCAGCCGATGATGAAGTCTAAATGGCACGAACACTCGAACATGATGGATTCCTTTTGCGGAAAACGGGGTGTACTGCTATGGGGTTGTTGACACAGAGTGGTCAACAGGGCTAAAGCAAACTCCTTGTGCTTGGTACTCCCGTATTGATGGTTAGCTATTGAGTCTTGGTTTCAAGAAGAGCAATTTTAATCCAAAATTGTATTTCAAAGTTCTTGAAGTCAAGCCCTTAATGTTGTTGTTGTATGTAGATGATTTGTTTCTAACAAAGGTTGAAATTTTGATTGTCTAGTGTACGAGGGAGTTGATTTATAAATTTGAAATGAAGGATCTTAGTCTTATGCATTACTATTTGGGATTGGAAATTTGGTAAAAGCCTGATGGAATCTTTGTTAACCAAGGCAAATATACTATTTCAATCCTTCAGAGGTTTGGCAAGATGGACTGTAAGTCCATGGACACAACTATGGCGATGAATTTGAACAAGATCTGGGACTGTGATTCTGATTTGACTGATCCCTCTATGTAATGCAAGTTGATTGGCTCATTGAACTATCTTGTGAATACTAGACATGATAGTTGTTATGTTGCGAACACGTTGACTCAATTCTTGGTTGAGCCTCAGTATGTGCATTGGGTTGCAGCGAAACATATTTTGAGATGTTTGCATGGCACCATTAAGTATGGTATAAGATATACTTCTAATGGAGAATGGCAGCTGCACAAATTTACTGATGTTGATTGGGATGGAAGTTCTGATGATAGAAAGAGCACTTTTGGATTTTGTTTTGGTTTCGGCTCCTGTGATTTCATGGTCTAGTAGATTGTTTTGGTTTGGGCTGCTGTGATTTCATCGTCTAGTAAAAAGCAAACTTTTGTTGCTTTGAGTATGGCTAAAGCTGAGTATATAGTTGCATGTTCAACATTTTGCGAAGTTGTGTGGCTTTGGAAATCGTTTGTTGGTTTGTTTGATTAAAGTGCTAGAATCGACCATTATATATTGTGATAATCAAAGTTGTCTTAAGCTTTCTATGAACCCCATGTTTCACAAGGTTGAGGCACATTAAGATCAAGTATCGTTATATCTGGAATATTATCTAGAAGGGAGTTGTGAGGCTCAAGTAAGTCCCTACTAATGAGCAGGTTGTTGATGTGCTGACAAAGTCGTTGTCTTGAATGAAGTTTGCATATTTTAGAGAACAACTTGGAGTTATTGACAGCCATGTGATGGAAAATCTTCCTTAAGTTACAGCCAGGAGACCTAATAATTGGTTAGGAAGATTATCAATCCCTTAGTTCAATTGACTAAGAGGCCAGTGAGTATGGTTGGGGAGCTTGCTCCCGTGGCATGGAGTGATCCTATAGGTTTTTACCGAGAGACTAGTTTGATCGCAGACATTCATTTTGTGATCTCTCCCTTAGGTCGTGACCAGGAGACCTATGGATTAGTCGAGGAGATTGATCTCGAGTTTCCTCCCTTGAGTTGTGGATCGAGAGACCTATGAATTGCTCGGGAAGATGTATCTTTTACATATGATTGGTTTGGTCTCATTGATTGATCCCACTGGTCGATAGGCCAATGACCTAGATGCCATGGGATTGTAGCTTGTGGGATGTGTTGAATGTTGTGTATCTTTCCTTATGATGAGACTAATGATCTCTCCCTTACGTTGTGGGCCGGGAGACCTATGGATTGGTCGGCGAGATTGACTTTGATAGAGAGAGAGACTTGTGCTTATCCCTTAGGCCGTGAGCCAAGAAACCCATGAACTGGTTGAGGAAATTGATTTTGAGAGAGAATGAAAAGTACCTCAATAGCTAAGAGGTAGTGTTGAAAAATTAGATAGCTACGATCAGTCTTTTCATTGGCAAATGATGAAGACAATTCATATTTTTGAACTTGAACAAATCCGCCTTAAGAATGTAAAGTTGGCCCACATGTGTGAAAAGACACCTCCTCAAACTCATATAAATAAGGCATCGTTGGAGCTCATTTGGCATCTCATGTCACACACATTCATCTGAAAAATTACAGGACATATCCACATGTGCAAAGGAGTCAAAGAAACCTCTCTTATCTGCATTGACAGCATTTCTTTCTCTGCTTTGACTTGCGTTGACCCAGGTTATTCGCATTTGTTTGACTGAGGTTTTGACTATCTTGGAGGGCCAAAGATTGCATAGATATGTTGACTTTATTTGATTGAGGTTTCATCCCTGTTCTGGCTCATTGAATTGAGTTGACCACATCATTTGACTAAGGCTTTGACCGAACATTTGACTGGTTTGTTGACTGGATTTTCTGAGGCAACTTCGGGACTGAATTTCAGCCCTTTGTTTAGCTACCTCAGGCCAAAGTTTGGCCCCTCTGTGCAAACTATAATTTTGACCAGCGTTGACCAGTTCCTCTCTCCTTTGACTGGTTTTTGGATATCGTTAAGGTCAGATTTTTGGAATTTTGTTGGAATATTCTAATGTACTATTGACGTACATAATTTCTCTCATAAGGAAAGATTGGTTGGGTTTTCACTTGGCTTGAAGCCTAATTTATGGTGTCTCTTGCATAGTTTTAAAATTCAGTCGATTCGAAACGAAAACGGCCGAGTTGATCCGTTTCATTGCCCAGAAATGTGACTCGGTGGAGGAAACGGTTCAGTAGGCCGAGTCAGCCATGACTCGGCCGAGTCATGGCTAATTCGGCCAACTCGGCCGTTTCCGTATTGACTCGGCCGAGTCATAACCAATGGCCTGTAACCCCATCAAAACAGCGATTTGACATTTTTTTAATGAAATTTTGAAGTGTTTGCTGATTGGTTTGGACTCCAATGTGTTTTATGAATTAGTTAAATGTTATTTGGGTCCTTTCCCCCCCCAAACCCTATTTAACACACTCAAAGCTCTCACTATGATATGCATTCAAATTTCATGGTAATGTTAATAAAGTGACATTCTCCTTAATCTCATTTTCCATCGAATTTTACTTAATTTTTAACATTGCCATGAAATGATCAGGATGTTGAGAGTGTTTCGGCCTCATTGGATTTCATATGGAGAAAGTAGAATTTTAGATTTCATTCAAAATCCAGCAGACTTATCAGTTTTTCAGGATTTCAGGATTGGAGGATTGCAACGTTTCCATGGAATTTTGTCACGTATTAGGGTATGGAACTCGTATTTAATCAAGAGCAGCAATCCCTCTATGTACCTTAATGTTAGTGACATTGGTTGTCGAACTCCTCTGGGATTCGCTCCCAAACCAGGAGCTTCTGAAAATGTCACTCCCACTCCCGTTTTCACTCTCGCTCCCCACTTTCGCTCCTACTCCCAAGTAACACTAAGCCAGATGATGTTGGCAACTCTAGCAGTAGCTAGTAGTACTAGTCATAGACTTTTGTTGTAGAGGCCATTTATAGCCTCCTTGGTTATGTGTTTTTGTTTTGATCTCTATATCATCATCGTGTATGTATTGGACAATGCATTGGGTGCCATTTTGATATAATGGATATATTCATGAGCCTACTTTGATCATATTTGTCTTCTATCTATATTCTAATGTTGTGTGTTGGAAACATGAATGAAAATCTTTAAAATTATGTGTTTTTATAAAAAATAAATATTTAATGTATTTTTTACAACGACCGAGTCATTGAAATCGAGTCGGCCGAATCGATACCGAGTCGGAGTCAGAGTTGACCATCGGCCGAGTCGGAGTCGGAGTCGGAGTTTTAAAACATTGATCTCTTGTCTCTTGTTTATAGTTTATCGTGATCTCTATTTTCTCTATTGATGAAATTGAATGGTTGAAGTTTTTCATATATAACTGGTTTTTGAATGGTATGCTAGAAGTCTAATTATATTTTTTTGGTAGTAGTTATCAATTGTGAAAAACTATACTAGTCATGATTGTACTAGAAAATCAACACGCTGGTACATTGTATAACATGAATCAACCTCATCTTAACAAGACATGATGCTCTAGTCATCTCCGAAATTGTTTATCAAGTAACATTAACCAAGATTTCCAGTTTCAGCAGACTCAAGTTTGTATGCAGTAGTTTTCTGGAACTACTGCATTATCTTTAATATGGTAAATGTAGTGTGTTAGTTTAAATGGTTGTTTTGAACGTGTTCTCCATTTGCTTTCACCTTGAAGGATTCGAGTCACTATTTGCTTGGCTTCTATTGCAGGAAGGACACACTTGTGTGAGGGAGCTCTTCATGTGAGGATGGTGAGCTGCTTATGAAGACCCCAATGCATGCAGGGCACATGCAAACCATAGCGGACTAGTTTGAACCAAAACTGGTCAAGCAAGCCAGTTTGATAGGTCCAGGGGTCAAACCAACCACCGGTGAACCGGTTTGTAATGGTTTGGTGCCAAAACAGTTCAAACTGTCTGAACCGGCCAGTCCCATCCTAAACCAGTGATCCAGTAAATACTAACTCCTAAACCCTAAACCTAAACAAAAAACCTAACTCAACCCTACTGCATTATCTTTAATATGGTAAATGTAGTGTGTTAGTTTAAATGGTTGTTTTGAACGTGTTCTCCATTTGCTTTCACCTTGAAGGATTCGAGTCACTATTTGCTTGGCTTCTATTGCAGGAAGGACACACTTGTGTGAGGGAGCTCTTCATGTGAGGATGGTGAGCTGCTTATGAAGACCCCAATGCATGCAAGGCACATGTAAAACATAGCGGCCTAGTTTGAACCAGAACTAGTCAAGCAGGCCAATTTGATAGGTCTAGGGGTCAAACCAACCACCGGTGAACCGGTTTGTAATGGTTTGGTGCCAAAACAGTTCAAACTGATCTGAACTGGCCAGTCCCATCCTAAACCAGTGATCCAGTAAATACTAACTCCTAAACCCTAAACCTAAACAAAAAACCTAACTCAACCCTGACAGTGTTGGTGATCAATGGTAATGTTAAATTCATCCTTCTACATAACTTTTCAATATCATCATTAATTGTTTCAAGATATTTGATAGTGGTTCCAACCCTTATCAAACTTCATATGAAGAAAGTAGAATTTCATATCCCACTCAAAATTCAGCACACTTAACAGTTTTCAAGATTTTAGAACTGGTAGGATTGCAACATTTTCTTTTAGTTCTATCATGTATGACGGAATCAAGAGTATGAAGCCCTTTATGTACCTTGATGTTGGTGGTATTGATTGTTGAACTCCTCTGCCATGGCCTTAGCATAAATGTAACCTTAGATAATTGGTCAGGCATGTTAAACTCTTTCTACCATGTTATAAGGTTAAGGAGATAAACCCTTCACTCAAACCAAAATCATTGGTTTGCCATGTTAAACATTTTTAACCATATTATAAAGTTGAATCTGAGTCTGAAACTCTGAGCCAGATGATGATTATGTAGCTCCTACTGATGATCCCATTTCTAGTAGTCGTGATGAGTTTGATAAGTGTTTATGTTGATTCGTGATTCGTAGTAGGCTAGTGGCCCAGTACCTTGTAGCATGGCTTTTGGACTCTAGAGGCCATTTACAGCCTCAATAATTATGTATTTTATTACTGATATGTACTGCACACGATGCCATTTTAATATATTCACCATTACATGATATATAGATAAAATTGTCAATTTGGGAGTTGCATATCATGCATGTTGAATAAGCATGTGAGGTGCACCACTCTTAATGCTATTCTTCGTCTGTTTGTAACCTTCTCTTCCTCATCTTATACAAAGAGGAGGAGGGTGCACAAACTCGTTAGAGCAGAGAAGAAAGTCAGTGTGATTTGTAGCATTAGCCACAGAGATCACTTTGCTGTAGCTGTTCTTTTCCATGTGCTTTAGATGAGTTAGAGTGTGAAGTTTCTACAGTGACTCTGCTAGTGTAGGAAAGTATGGTTTTTGTGTAGGAAGCTTGTGTGTGATGCCAAACTGTTTAATTTCTCTTTTCCATATAAGCAAGGAATACACTGCTGATAAAGATTCCTAGTATGTTGTCAAAAATTCCAAGATTGCCTATATGTAGATCTAATCCATAGTTTTCCACTGATTTGATCTAACCTTCTGATAAGCAGTGTCTACACTCCTGAGTTTTTCTTACAGTGCTTTCTTTAACCAGATCCATTGTTTTGCTAGGTGTTACCTAACCTTTCACTGGTAGCTGTAATTGATTCTATGAGTGCACATATGCCTATCATATATTAAATTTTGACATTTTGGACCACCAAATCATGGTCCATCTTCAAAATTGTATGAGAGAGAGAATTTGAGACTTGCTGAAGGCAAAGGCTAAAGATAAATGATTAAATTAATTTCATTAAATATGGTTTGCCATACATAAGCAAGACATCAGCTGGTCACTTGCAAGAGGTCGACAGGTCAGCTTATCTTTGCTTACATTAATAATTATTAATTCTACTTTCCCTGATGAATAAAACTAGAAGAGCACTTGGTTTAACCTACTATGCCAATTTCTACTTCTAGACTCTAAGTTACTTCACCCAGATCACAAGGCATGATGTTCCTGAACCATGCTGATTGTTGGGAAATTTTAGGCTTTCCAGGCATTTGGGTGGATCAAGACAGATCCGTTTAAAAGATCCTTCAGCTATTCAAGTTCATAAAGGACCAAACCATACATTATCACTAAAGTTTAAACTATACTCTCCACAATACAAGTGTAACAAATGGGTCGATCTTTTGTCCAACCAACAGGAAGACAATGAGTTATTAACTTCTATTGATCAATGTGAGTTGCTCAGAGTCTACAAATAGAAATCAGTGTAGTAGATTACAGTAAGTGCTCTTTTACATTGTCAAATCCTGTTAAAGCAATTGGATTTCGAGGGTTTCATTCTGTGAAGCGGCCAAGGTTCGAAACTCGTGGTAGTGAAGAGGAGACGCCCAAAAAAATCCAGCCATGTTAAGGGTTGGGGTGGCCTAGGCCAGGTGCAATCCCAGGGTGATTTTGATGGCTTAGATGCCCCTGTGTCACAGTTTCTTATACCACAAGATAATCCCACAAGTGACGGACACACAAGCAAACAAATAAACAAACAAAAGGTGTTATTTTAAATTAATTAATCAGGCAAAGCAGAACTAAGAATCGCTAAGACAAGCCAATTTATTGTTTTTTCTTTAATTGACCAATCAATGTCTTGCTTATGTATTGTAAACCGCACTCTACAAAATTAATAACTAGATATCTTTAGCCTTCACCTTCAGCAAATCTCAAAGGATTTCCCTCGTACAGTCCTGAAGATAGACTCTGATTCACTGGCCTGAAATGTTGGTCAAATTAAAGATTATGCGGGAGTTCCACAAAACATTACTATAAACATTATCCAACTTAAGAACATTATGATATTATTTGGTATATATTGCCAATCAATACCAACAAGAAAAAATTGTCAAAAACCTGCCAGCCAGAACATATCATCATGAATATGAAACATACTCCAGTAAACACCGCGTCTCACCCATGTTAGAGTTTACCTGGTTGGATCATCAAATTCTGTGTGCAGCAGAGATGAGTTGGGATAGAGGCATAGTTTTAGAATGCTCTATAAGTGAGGCACATGTGTGGTGACTGCATGCATGCACCTTCTTTGTTAGCTTTCAGGGTTACTCTAAAAGTGTTTGCAATTTTACACCATGCTTAAGGGTGCTTCATGTGATGTGGGGCGTCATTTACTAAATATGAAATGAATAACTTGGTTTATAAACTGAATATCCAAAATAGATAGGATAACATTAAACATTCCATATGAATTAAAATAATGTATTGAATATGTAATAAGAGAGATGAGAGATGATTTACAATGACCTACGTGACAGTATATATATACACTGACAGATCATGAAGCGAGAGGCTGTGATGAAGGGTTATGACCCTTAATGTGTGAAATTTTCTAGTTACCTAGAAGGTGCTATTAACCCAGTTTATTATTTCTATTACTTATACACACCACATTTCAATCTTCAGCTGAAAACAAAAACAAATAAATATGAACAGCACCCTTCACAACATTAAAATTACAGTGGAAAACACGAGAAACCAATCACACAATTAACACAAGTATATTTGGACAAATGTCCCTAGAAAAATCCCAATGTGGGGAAACCAGTTTGCAAAACTTAAGGGTTTATATTATTATCTTCAACAAAAACTACTATTGAGAAGTTACAACAGCTTGCCTGCCACTAGCAAAGCTCCGGCAATATTTTATCTTCCCTTTTGCTAATCAGATCAACCTAAAGAAACCCCGCGTCATCCTTTCCTGTAATTCACACTGCCTCCAACAACTCGCAGTGGCACACTGGCAAGTCGCACTAGCTCATCCTGGCAATTCGCACTACCCTCTGGAAACTAGATCTGCCTCTTGGAAAACTCGATCTGTCCCCCTGACAATTCACACATCCTCTGGCAAACTCACACTAACCTCTGGAAGACTCACATTGCCTCCCGCAAATAATCTTGACCTCTACTCCTGTGAATTTATTGAGCAACTAGGCCTCCTAAAGCTCACGGCCTCACTGGAAAAACTCAATTTCCTAGAGAAAATAACTAATAGCAAAAAACTCTGCAAATTCTTCTCCCAATCGCTGCTGAAACCCTCCTAGTGTCTCACTGAAAATCACCCACTCAATGTGTCTCCAAAGTTGCCCATTGATTTATAATCTCTCATTCACAAATGAATGACCACGATTAGAAGTTCACTTGATCCAATTGATGTCTAAAATCATCTTAAAAACTTTCCACAAGCTTCTAGAGGTAAATCAATCTTATCCCAACTAATGTCAATTAATTATCCACTTTCCCTAGGTTTCGACTAAGGAAATATTTAAAAATTCACTAATTGAATTAATTAAGATATTTTACCTAGGTAAAACTTAGGAAAAATTACATGGGCTTGGAGGTAATTAACTCCATTATGTTCCTAGCCTCAATGACATGTCTCAAGGCTTAACACCTGTTCAAGCTACAATATTTAACACTCCCTCTTAGCAAGGAAGGTGTTCTCCACAACACCCAACTTATCCCTAAAGAAAACAAACTTTACTTTATTCAAGGCCTTTGTTAGAATGTTTGCCACCTGCCAATCTGTAGGCAATCCCATGTTGTACACAATCCCTGATGAAATGGTACCTGATGATGTGCTTTGACCTATCATGAAACACTGGATTCTCAGATAGCTCGATGCAATTCTAATGATCACAGTGGATAATAGTCGACTCCATCCTCTGACCAAACAGTGCCACTAGCGGCTTCTGAAGCCATGTGGCCTCACACGTAGCCATGCTTGTTGCCATGTACTCTGCTTCTGTAGAGCTTAACACAGCCGATTTTTGTTTCTTGTTTTACAAAGAGACAACTCTTGATCCAATGTTGAAGCAACACCCTAAAGTGTTTTTCCTGTCCACTGCATTACCTACACAGTCTACATCAATATATCCCATCATCCTGACACTATCATCGTAAGTATATCTCAACCCATACTCAATTGTACCTCGTAGATATCGTAGCACATGCTTCGTTACTACCCAATGCACTTCCACCATGAACTAGTTAAGAGTGTTGACAACAAAGCAAATGTTCGGCCTTGTGTTGACTAGATACATGAGAGAGCCAATAAGTTTTCTATATAAGGTGGGGCCCACTTCTACCTGTTTAGATGCATCAATCTTCTTCCAGTTGGTGATCATAGGTGTAGACATGGGTCTACAGTCTAGCATGCTGAATTTCTTCAAGATCTCCAAAGTATATCTCGCTTAGACAATGAAAATTTTCCCATTTTTTTGCCACACCTCAAGTCCTAGAAAATAGTGCATCAACCCCAAGTGCTTCATCTCGAACTCCACTGCTAAGTCCCTCTAGCAATCTTCTATGAGCCCTAGTGACCTAGTCAAAAATAGATCATCCACATTAACACGAGAATGAGTGCCTCACATCCAACCATAAGATAGTAGAAGTTCGAATTTGCCTCACTCTTCACAAAGCCCATCGCTTGCAAGTAGTTGTCAATTCGACCATACCGCACTCTAGGAGCTTGCTTGAGTCTGTATAGTGCTCTCTTCAACCTGCATACATGGGTTTCCCTCCCACGTCTCTCAAAACCCTCTAGTTGTTCATGTACACCTCCTCTTCTATAACTCCGTTTAGGAATGTTGTCTTGACATCCATCTAATGGATCTGCCATCTCATCTGCACTACAAGTGAGATCACGGCCCTAATGGAAGTATATCTGGCCACAGGAGTAAACGTCTCCTCATAATCTATTTCTTCTTTCTGAGAGAATCCCTTGGCCACGGCCCTACCTTTGAATATGTCTATGTTGCCATCTGCAGCGTCCTTGATCTTGTAGATCCAACGAGAACCAACCATTGCCATGTCCAATGGTCTAGGCACCACCTCCCAAACATCGTTCAACATGATGGAGTTGTATTCCTCCACCATAGCATCTTACCACACCTAGTGTTGTGCAGCCTTTTCATAGTTAGAAAGCTCATTGTCAATGAGATGACTCATCAATGCCTTGTACATTGAATATCACTTTGGTGGTCCCCTCTTACTGGTGCTCAGTCTAGCAGCTCCCACAAACTCCTACCCATCTCTCAATGTCCGAAGCACCTTGCAATTCCTTCTCCCACATGTAGTGGGTGGAGCTTCAAGCTCCTCATCATGCTACTGCTCCACATGCTGTGAACTCTCCTCAACACCTATACTTGTCCCTGTACCAGTCACTGTACTTGTGCTTGTGCCCTACACCTAAGGTACCTGTTCAACCTTTGGAGCTTTTGCTTGCTGACTCTAATCAATTGTGGCAACTTGCAAGATCTCCTGAAGGCTTTCTCTTCCTAGAACTTAATGTCTCGTCTCACAATGATCTTAACTCCTTGGAATATAGATCTTGTATGCCTTGGACATTTTGCTATACCCAACAAAATACCCCTTCTCTACAATCGAATCTAGCTTGTTGTGTTTCTCATCTGGAAGGTGACAATAAGTGATACCAAAAACCTTGAAATGTCCTACTTCTGACTTCTTTCCTGTAAATGCTTCCTTGATGTCATCTTTCCCAACACCTTATGCGACACCCTCCTTTGAATGTAAATTGTTGTGCTACATGCTTCTACCCAAAGATATCTAGGCATGTCCTAATCATATAACATGACCCTCACTACTCCAACTATTGTTTTTTCTTTCGTCCTACAACCCCTTTCTGTTGCGAGTTGTATGGAGTTGTCCACTCTCTCTTGATTGACTCCTTAGCACAGAACTCCTTGAAGGCTTTCTAGATATACTCGCCCCCATTATCAGTGCAAAGAACCTTAATCTTCTTTCTTGTTGAGATCTCCACAAGAGCCTTTAACTCTCAGAAGCGACTAAAAACTTCATCTCTTATCTTCAAGAAGTAAATCCAGGTCTTCCTGAAGATGTCATTAATAAAGGTCACGAAATACTCATAACCCCTAAGAGACAATGGAAAAAGGCCCACAAATATCAAAATGTATCAAATCTAGCACACCCTTGGCTCTACTATCACTCCTTGGAAATGTTGCTTTTAAAAACATTCCAAGTACGCACCCTTTGCATCAACATGTTCTATACTCACTTCCAAAATACCTTTACCGTCTTCGTGAGCAACTTAAGTGCTCCATGATGGATATGATCCATCCTTCTATACCACAACTCTCCCATATCTATAATATTGTTATTGTTAACCAGTGCCTTTGGAGCATCTAACTACAACCTATACAACTTATTTCTTCTCACTCCAATCTCTTTCACTGACTTCCAATCCTAGAGTTTTAGATACACCTTTTCTCCTCGAAAGTACACATCATACCCCTTATCATGAAGAGCAGAAACTGAAATCAAGTTCATTACCAAACCTAGCATGTGCAACACATTTGTAACATGGATATTGTTGCCTGACTCCCTCTAAAATGTGACTATCCCTCTCCCAACTAGAGTACACTTGGACTTGTTTTCCATTTGTATCTGGAAGCATATCCCCTTGCTTTGTAGATGTAGAAATACAATCTAAGTCATGTCATGTGACATGACGCCTCACTATCAATATACCAAACTCCTGTGGTGGTCAAGCTAGATAAGCAAGCTATGAGAGAGAACTTATCTTCAAGTCTTGAAGTCAGTTCATTAACATCCGCTGAAGTTGTTGTCTATTGATTCTTTTCTTATCATAACCTTCTTTTTGTTTAGACATTGACTAACATAACATTCATGTTGACCACAACCAAAACACTTGATTTTACTCGTCTTTACTTTTCTTCCCTCCCTTGGGATTAGGCCCCTTGCTGGAGCCTTTTTTGGATTTGCCCTTTCCTACAAATGCAACATTCTTGTCATCCTCACCCTTCTAGCTTTTACTATTGTTGCCACTAACAAGGCTCAACCTAAGCTCTTCCGCAGTGAATCGCTCTACAAACAATCCCAATCAAGCAAGTCTTGTCATCCATTAATCACTCAGACAAACACGTCCTGCTACTTTGAGAACCCATTTAGAGTAGTTCTCACAAGCTCATCATCATATATTTTCTTTTCAACAACTACTAACTAGTCTTTGACTTGTCTAACCCTGGTAGATAATGACAATGCCTTCTCCTTTGCTTTGTCTAGTGTTTCATAGCTTCTCTCTAAGGATCAATGTATTGTTCGCAATAGCATTCTCGAACAACTTCAGGATGGCATCCCACATCTTCTTGCATGCATCCCATTCTGCAATATGGCAAATGATGTCATCTTTAGCCTCGTCTTCGATAATATGCCTATCCTTGGCATCCTCCTTGTGTTGGGTGGCTAACTACATCATATATGTCTTTACGACAACAACTTCCATGGCATACTCCTTTAGTCCATGCTCCTCCAATAATAATAAAATTTTGGATTTCCAGTATACCAAATTGTGATGCACCATTAAGTTTGTCTTGACCCCTCAATCCAATTGAAGGCATTTCTGAAACCCTCAAATAATAGACTCCAATAAATCTGAAGAGATCTTTCTATCTAAAAGCCTTTGATTTCTCCTTAGAAACCCTTGCACTCAAATAACCAACAACCTCAGCCCTTCAATGCTTTGATACAATGTGAAATTTTCTAGTTACTAGAAGGTGCTATTAACAAAGTTTATTATTTCTATTACTTATACACATCACATTTCAATCTTCAGCTGAAAGCAATAAATAAAAATATGAATAGCACCATTCATGAAATTAAAATTGCAACGGAAAATGCAAGAAACCAATCACAATTAACACAAGTATTTTTGGGCAAATGTCCCTACAAAAACCCCAATTTGTGGAAAGCAAGTTTTCAAATCTGAGGGTTTACATTTTTATCTTTGTCAAAAACTACTATTGAGAAATTACAATTGCTTGTCTGACATTGGCAAAGATCCAACAATATTTTATCTTCACTTCTACCAATCAAATCAACATGAAGAAACCTCGGGGTTTCCTCTTCTGCAATTTGCACTACCCTCTAGAAACTCGATTTGCCTCCTGGAAAACTTGATTTGTCCTCCTGACAATTCACACCTCCTCTAGAAAACTCGCACTGGCCTCTGGAAGACTCACATTACCTCCTAGAAATAATCTCGATCTCTACTCCTATGAATTCACTGAGCAACTTGGCCTACTTCAGAAGCTTAAGGCCTCACTAGAAACACTCGGTCTCTTATACAAGATAATTGAAAGCAAAAAACTCTGCAAAATCTTCTTCCAATCACTACTACTGAAACCATCCCGATGTCTCACTGAAAATCACCCACTCAATGTGTCTCCAAAGTTGCCCATCGATTTCCTCTATAATCTCTCATTCACAAAATGAATTGCCGCATTTAGAAGTTCACTTAATCCAATCGATGGCTAAAATCATCTTAGAAACTTTCCACAAGCTTCTAGAGGTAAATCGATATTATTCTAACCAATGTCAATTAATTATCCACTTTCCCTAAAGTTTAGACTCAGGAAATATTTAAAAAATCATTAATTGACTTAACTAAATTATTTTTCCTAGGTGAAACTTAGGAAAGATTACATGGGCTAGGAGATAATTAAATCCTCTATGTCCCTAGCCTCACTGACACCCTTCAAGGCTAGAACACCTGTCCAAGCTACAATATTTAACATAATGGAATATTAATACATTATTACTACTTATTATCATTATTATATGACAGTGCCTATCCCTTTAAAGGTGCTTTGTCCTTGAAGCATTTATGGAAATGTTTTGTCTTTGTTTTGTCTTATAATGCCATCTCGTGACTCTTTGTTCTTGAAGTTACGACAACTGAAGACACAAGATGCTATGACTTACGAAGCATTGAGCAGAACTGTCATATTGTGAAAGGGCCAAACCACCCTAATTGAATTTTTTGCAAAACCATGTAGTGACAACCTCTATAATCTAGGAAATGATAAGAATCCACACCTAAACTTCTCTTTAATATAATAGGTCTTCACTTATTTCTCATATTGATTTTGTCTTTGGTTAGTTTGTTGAATAATATATGACTTCTAAAATGAGGATGGCAAATATCCTTGTATCTTTTGTCATGTTTTTTGAATCTTTGTCTTTTCATACTTATGGTGATTTATTGTTTGATAAGATTTCAATATATGCATTCTTTAAACTTTGATGTCAATTGGATAGGCATTAGTTCCTTTTTCTAAGATCTAGATTTCCACATTTGATAACTTGTCTATTTCAATGAGATCAATCATTGTTTCTTTATCAATCAATGATTCCATATTGATAAGTTGTTCTAACATTTCTTTTTGTAACTTCACCTCGTTCTTCAACTTCTAGATTAGTGCAACCAAGCTATGGTTATTTTTTTTTAGAAGATACCAAGTAGAAATTATAGATTTTGCCTAGATTTACTACAAAAAGAACATATTGCAATCACGATTGCCACATAAAGAATTAGAATAACAAATGGTACCTTTATTGATGGAAGCAACGTTCACATGCCTCTTCAAGGGGCCAACCTCTAATTAAGCAAAGATCCAAATACAATAAACTTCACAAGTCATCCCCATTGCATTGCTTATACTTCTTTATATAGTGCTATCTGACTCCTGCGAAGTGCGAATATTCTAAAGAAAGAACTTTATAGTGGTCAAAACCTTCTTACATATATAATTTGCACACTACTACATGGGCCTTATTTACTAAGAAATGACATCCGTACATAGAAATACATAACAACCTATCTATAATATACTTAAGGGGTTAGGGAGGGCAAGACCCTAACACTCCCTCCCCCATAAAAACCAACACCGTCCACAACGGTAGAGATGAGAAAATTACTAAGGATCTCTACTACTTCCCATGTGGCATTGTTAATTTTAGGTATGTTCTATGCTTAGAGCAATTTATTTCAATTTTCATAGTTAGCTCAATATATTTTCCAGATTAGCAATCACATCAGCATTAAAGTAAACTGCAGATAGAACATAAACATAACTCGCAGAAGACAAGCCAAGACAAGAGGACACAAGATGTGGCACTAGTCAGGGACAAACCCCAATGTGGGGAAACCCTTGATCAATTCTTCTTATATGTTCTTCAATAGTTCAGCAAATATAGAGAGAGAGAGAGAGATAGTACATTTACAACAGAAATCAACACTTTGACTTATCTAAATAAGAGCATAGATAACCTCTAAGAAGATGATACATGAGATCAATTGAAGACATGTTGCTTCAACTGATTCTCCAAGGTAACTCCTTCACCTATCATTGTGTTGCATCTCATCATGATGCTGCACCTCACCGTGTTGCACCATGATGCACCCATGATCATAATGTTGGCCCTCATGACCATGTTGTACACATCATATTGTTGCACCTTATGCTGCACTATTGTCCCATGTGTCATTGTTGAACCATGTTGTCATACAGCTTGTCTCATGTGCTTGCAGCACCATGCTTGCTACTGCTATCCATGTTGTCCATGCTTGCCATGTCGCACCATGCTTGTTGTTGTCCATGCTTGTTGTCCCATTGTGTCGCTGCTGCACAATGTCATTGTTGTCCCATTGTGCCACTGTTGCACAATGTCATTGTTGTCCCATCATTGTTCTATCTCATCATGTTGTTGTCCCATTGAACATTGCCTTAGCATTCCTTTGCTGTCCCATTTACTATGCAGCTGTCCCTTTCCACTTCTGCCTAAATATATTGTTGTAGTTGTTGTCCCTAAAAGTCATGCTATACCTTGCAGCTGTCCCCTTAGTCTTGCCATACCTTGCTGCTGTCCCATGTGTCTTAGCAACACCATGTAGCCCAGTTGTCCCATTTACTAGCACTGTTGTCCTGGGCATGTTTGAGCCCTTGAACTCTCCATGTTGTCCCTATTTTGAGGTGGTTTGGACTGCAGCCTACCACAGTCCCACGCTGTCACCTATAGCCCACCTTTTCGCTACCCAACAACCCTTCCTCAACTCGACCTTCCCTTGTCCTCCTTTCAGCTGCTTGGTACCTTGTTTTAGGCATTAAGACAGTCCTCCCTTTCAGCCGCATTAGATCTGCGTCTAGGGCATCATATGCTTGTGGCTAGGGCACCATTGGTATGTTTAGGACAACATCTATCTTCATCTTAACAGCGGCTAGGATACCCTTGAGATAGTGTAGGTTGAGGCTGCCTTAGAACAACGTTTAAGACTGCCTTTAGGACAACATTTAGGGCTCTTAGAACAACGTTTAAGGCTACCTTTAGGACATCGTTTAGGGCTGCCTTTAGGATAGCATTTAGGGCTACCTTAGAACAGCGTTTAGGGCTACCTTAGAACATCATTTAGGGTTGCCTTTAGGACAATGTTTAGGGTTTCCTTCCTTGAGCTCCTTTAGGTCAACGCATAGAACACTTCCATCGCTTTGTTGGCCTGCCTTGTTTGTTGCGACTAGGGCAGCCTCTTTTCCTCCAACGTATAGGGTTTCCACTCCTAGATTTCTCTTCCACTAAAACCCAAGACAAGTGGAGAGAAATCAAGATTGAAGTGTGTGTAGAAATGACTATTAAGTCACCTCTTTTTATACTAAATCGTGGAGCACATGTGTGGGTTATTTGGTTGCTGGCCGACCTTGACGAATTGTCTTATAACATAATTAAATTCATAACTCCATGAATACTTATCAGAATCGGATGATCTTTAGATCAATTCTACACCTCTCAATGAGAGGGATCCAAGAAAAATATCAGCTTCCATAAATAAGATGACCCACGCGGAGTTTGGCCCTAGTTGCCAATTTTAACACTCCCTCTCAACTAGGGAGCACTCCATCCGCTGATCCATCTGTCCAACTGTATTATCTCTGCTATTAGTGCCATGCACTGCTCTGCTCTGCTGAGCCATGAAGAAGAAGAATTGATCGAGAATGTCTCATACCATTCTCTACTGACCCAAAGTCAGTTCCATATGAAGAGAGTGTGTCATACCACTCTTAATGACCCGAAGTCAGTTTCATTGATCCCAGATCGATATCATAAGAGAGTGTCTCAAACCACTCATACTGATCCCAGATCAATGGTGGTCATCCTAGCATAGGGAGTACGATAGATACAACGATGCGTCCATCAATAGTACTACTATGGTCCCTAACCCCATTTCCCTGCTCATTGGCCAGATGAGAGGTACTTCCCATGAGTCCCAAATTGCATGGGTAGGATGCCTCAACAGGAGAACCACTCATCCTATCCCTAAGTCGCCACGAGGTATCACAGGTGAAGGCTGAGCCATTCACCCTATACACAGCGCACCATTAGGGGAGGGTGAGTCGCCCTATGGTCACTTGTTGCTCCAAGAAGTACCCCAAGCCCCCCGGAGCTCTCAGAGCTCAATGCATAAATCATGCAGGACCCTCATAAGAGAGTTATTCACCAACTCCAAGTCGTTTTGGAAAGTCACAAATTTTACCTTTCCTCGAGGCTTCGATAGAATGTTTGCGACTTGCACATCAGTCCCAATGCGATGAGCCTTCTTGCTCATCGATGTACCATATCCCAGATAAGGTAGTATCTGAAATCTATATGTTGGAGCAATCATAGAATACGGGATTCCTCAACAATCGAATCCCCCTCTGGTTGTCACAGAAGATCACAGTGGTATCCATCATGTATCAAACAGCTCACTGAAGAGCTTCCGCAACCAGGCAGCTTCACACGAGGTCATACTCATAGCTATGTAGTATGAGTTTGTGAAACTCACAGGCAGTTCCCAAATCAGGTCTGGTATCCTTACCACATAACTTCTGAAAAGTTAAGATCCATCGAGGTAGTTGCGGGTTTGTAGTTCACCATTCCAAATCCGGAATCCAACTCCCTCTTAATTTTGCAAACGAGAGGATTTGCAAGAGGTCGTCCTCAAAAGGTGTCGATATGAGAGGTCTATCATCCACAACCTTCAGGCAATGGTTTGGATTGGCTTCACTCCTAGTGAATCTCAACTTCATCAGACAGCTATCAATCCTCTCATACCAAGCCCGAGGTGTTTCTCTCATACTAAGCCCGGGGTGTTTTGCTTCAACCCATAGAGGGCTTTCTTCCCCCTGCACACATGAGCTTCTCAATCATGAATCTCAAACCCCTCGGGTTGTTCCAAACCTGTGGACATGCTACATGAGGGGAATGGTCCCATTGTAAGATTTTCCTTCAGTACATCTCAGACATGTACCTTCATGCTCTTCTTGAATTCAGGGATCCTTGTTACCATCTGACTCACATCGGGTAGGGACCCCATAAAGTGGACCTCCGGTGCTATAGATTAGATGTGTCAACTGACATGGTCCTCAATGAACCATCCTGCAACTTGATACAAATTGCCAATCCTGAACTCAAGGATAAAAGCATCTTTGAAAATTCTATTTTCAAACACGTACATTTCCATCGATTAATGCCACCCTGAAACCTTTGACTTCCATTGTCGAAATGGACACCAGGTTCTTCTTGCGATCAGGTACATAAACGAGATTCTTGTAAATGAATCGAGTTACCCTCATTCAATTGAGGGGTAACATTCCCTACACCCTTTATGGGATAGGTGGCATCGACTCCAAGTATAATCCCATGATTGTTTCCATCTCTACCAAATTAGAGAGAGCACCCTTCTATTCGATGAAGTGCCTTGAAGCACTACAATCAATAAGCAAGATTCCCAGAGAGTCTGAAGGAGAGAGCCAATACAAGATAACACTTCTTCATCTTATCAAAAACTGGGGTTCCTTGCTTTCTTAGAAGAGTCAGATGTTTCCTTGATGACTTGCATTACCTGTCATTCCTCCGATCATTGAAGATGTCCCTGGAATGATTGTTATCATCATCAAGTGATGTGTCCCTGCATAATGGCCGAACTTATTACAACCAAGGCATCTGCCTTTCCTTCCGTCCTTAGATCCGGACTTCCCACTAAAGAGATCTTTAGGTAGGCCATCAGAAGCTTCCGTTGCACCATTCTGATAATATTCTCTGCTTCGACTTCACCCTTGGTGAATTTGAAGAGGGATGAGGAATCCATTGATCCTATTGTCCTTTCCCAACTGTCTTCGATGATTGCTCTTTCACTCTTTCTTGGGATTTGTCTTCACCTCAACTCTGATACCATGTTAATTTTAGGTATGTTCTATGCTTAGAGCAATTTATTTCAATTTTCACAGTTAGCTCAATATCTTTTCCAGATTAGCAATCACATCAGCATTAAAGAAAACTGCAGATAGAACATAAACATAAATCGTAAAAGACAAGCCAAGACAAGAGGACACAAGATGTGGCGCTAGCCAGGGACAAACCCCAATGTGCGGAAACCCTTGATCAATTCTTCTTATATGTTCTTCGATAATTCAGCAGAAAGACAGAGAGACAGAGAGAGATGCATTTACAATACAACTCAACACTTTGAGTTATCTATTTAAGAGCATAGATCATCTCTAAGAAGATGATACATGAGATCAACTGAAGACATGCTGCTTCAACTGATTCTCCAAGGTGACTCCACCTATCATTGTGAAGCATCTTGTCATCATGCTGCACCTCACCGTGCTGCACCCGTGATCATAATGTTGGACCTCATGACCATGTTATACACATCATACTGCTGCACCTTATGTTGCGTTGTTGTCCCATGTGTCATTGTTGAACCATGTTGTCATACAACATGTCTCATGTGCTTGCAGCACCATGCTTACTAGTACTATCCATGTTGTCCATGCTTGCCATGCTGCACCGTGCTTGCTAGTACTATCCATGTTGTCCACGCTTGCCATGATGCACCATGCTGGTTGTTGTCCATGCTTGCTGTCCCATTGTGCCCCTGCTGCACAATGTCATTGTTGTCCCATTGTGCCACTGCTACACAATGTCATTGTTGTCCCATTGTTGTTCTGTCTCATCATGTTGTTGTCCCATTGAACATTGCCTTAACATTCCTTTGTCGTCCCATTTACTATGCAGATGTCCTTGCCACTGCTGCCTAGATATATTGTTGTAGTTGTTGTCCCTAACAGTCATGTTATGCCTTGTTGTTGTCCCCTTAGTCTTGCCATACCTTGTTGTTGTCACATGTGTCTTAGAAGCACCATGTAGCCCAGTTATCCCATTTACTGGCATTGTTGTCCTGGGCATGTTTGAGTCCTTGAACTCTCCATGTTGTCCATGTTTTGAGGTGGTTAAGACTGCGACCTACCACAGCCCCACGCTGTCACCTACAGCCCACCTTTTCGCTGCCCAACAACCCTTCTTCAAATCGGCCTTCCCTCGGCCTCCTTTCAATTGCTTGGTGCCTTGTTTTAGGCCTTAAAACAGTCCTCCCTTTCAGCTGGATTAGGCCTACGTCTATGGCACCATTGGTATGTTTAGGACAGTGTCTATCTTCATCTTCACAATGGCTAGGGTACCCTTGAGATAGCGTAGGTTGGGGCTGACTTAGGATAGCGTTAGGGCTGCCTTCTTGGACTGCGTTAGGGCTGCCTTCTTGGACTGCGTTAGGGCTACCTTAGAACAACGTTTAGGGCTGCCTTTAGGACAGTGTTTAGGGCTGCCTTAGAACAGCGTTTAGGGCTGTCTTTAGAACAAAATTTAGGGCTACCTTTAGGACAGTGTTTAGGGTTGCCTTCTTTGAGCTCCTTTAGGTCAACGCATAGAACCTGTCCATCGCTTCGTTGGCCTGCGTTCTTTGTTGCGGCTAGGGCAGCCTCTTTTCCTCCAACGTCTAGGGCTTCCACTCCTAGATTTATCTTCCACTAAAACCCAAGACAAGTGGAGAGAAATCAAGATAGAAAGTGTGTAGAAATGACTATCAAGTCACCTCTTTTTATACTAAATCGTGGAGAACATGTGTGGGTTATTTGGCTGCTAGCCGACCTTGACAAATTGTCTTATAACACAATTAAATTCATAACTCCATGAATACTTATCGGAATCGGATGATCTGTAGATCAATCCTACACCTCTCAATGAGAGGGATCCAACAAAAATATCAGCTGCCATAAGTAAGAGGACCCACATGGAGTTTGGCCCTAGTTGCCAATTTTAACAGGCATCCTCATGTTGTGTATCCTTCCATTTTGTCAAGAACTTTTGGATAGTGCGCTAGCAAAGGCAATGCTCACTTTTGTCAAAAATGATCTTAGGCTACAACCAAATGAAACCTTTTTCACCCAATTCAAGAAGGCTAGTTTGAACACAACAATTAGATCCAACCACATTCTTTCAGTCAGCGATATGATATATTGGATGAATTTTGGAGTGGCTTGGAAGTTCTAATTAGAAAGCCACTAGCCCAATGCATTTGAGGACCTTATAAGGGCCATAAAACTTTGGAGCAAGCTTCTAATGGTTATTGTCTTTGAGGGATATTTGATTATAAGGATTCAAGTGAAGGAACATCTAATCCCATTCAAAAAATGGTGTTTGGAGCGTTGTTGATCAAGCTAATGCCTCATCTAATTTTGAACCATGACCAGATTACATTTGAGAATGCAAAGAATATCAACTTGAGTTACAAGGGTTTATTCGACCACCTATACCTTAGAGACTCTTAACCAGTGGGGTAGTACTAATGGGAGATTTTGGCCATAATTAGCCTTGACACCATGATAAGTTGTATTATACCACCATTTTGTGAAGGGTAACCACTGAACCCATTAGGGTTGTTGTTTCGAAATAAAGCACCTCAAATATGCTTCAAAAACCTATTCGTAGCTTCAATTTGACCATCAATCTAGGGATGATAATTGCTGTTAAGATGCAATTGAGTGCCCTAGAGTTGAAACAATTATTTCCAATATTTGCTAGTGATAATGGGATCACGATGCATTACAATGGATTGTTGTGTGCCATGGAGTTTAAAGATATTATACATGAAAACTTGAGGAATCATGGAAGCTTTAAATGGGAGTTGTAGAGCAAAAAAAAGAACATTGGAAAGCGATCTACCACGCCAATGACAATGGATTTATTACCAAATTTGGGTAACCCCACGATGAAGTCCATAGAAATGTTAGTCCATATCGTTGACAAAAAGGGTAAAGGTCACTGTTTCCCCCTTGTGTCACTTCCAAAGGTTGCATAATAAGCATAAATAATTAATAGTTACGTAGTAATTAGGTTGAAGAGGCATGTCTAATTGAGACATGACTCTTCATGAAGAGACACTTGCCTGATATATAAGCAAGCCTCTTGTTCTCATTTGTAAATTCATTATCATTCATTCTTATTCATTTATTTAATATATAATATTTGTATCCTCATGGATATCTTTATATTCCAAGTCGTTTGGAGTAATTAATTTACAGAAGTAACTTTGTTCGCTTCATTTGGTATCAGAGCAGTTCGGTCCTCTAGGTTGCTTAACTAGTGCACAGAGCTCACTCTCCGATCCAAGTCCTTGGCTATCGAAATTCATCAACCTTGTTGCCATACAATTGAAGCATTTTTGCTCAGAATTTGGAAGTTTCTCCTTTTATCCTTTTTTCTAGGCCTTTGGCCATAATAAAAAATTAAAAAAAAAATTACCAAAATATATATATATATATAAGTAAATAAATTTAAAAAAGAAGAAGAAAAAAAAGTAAAAGAAAAAACAAAACGGATACAAAATCTCATACCAAGTATATTTAAAACTTTTTACGTGGAGAAGCCCGTGGTTTTAAAAACAACCCATGGTAATTGCCCATGGTATTTTAAAAAGTTAAGGAAAAACAAAAACAAAAAACAAAAGGAATACGTTTTATTTTTTACATGGAGAACATTTTAACGGAGGTTTTAAAAACAACCCATGGTAATAGCCCATGGTATCTTAACATCGTGACATGTCATGTAACATGTCATATGAAAAGAAATGTCATATGAAAAGAAAAGGCTGACCTTTTTGTTTATTAAATGGGGTGACATTAAAAATTTATCAAGGAAGTAATTAAGTATATAAAAAAAGGGACCAATTTATTATTAAAAAAAGTGAAACTATTATTATCATAAGATAATAAAGTTATTTTGAAAATGAGTCTTAATATAAAGAAATACATACATATATAGAGGGCAACAATATAAAGGACTATTTTTTTTCAAAAGGGTATTCAAGTTTTAACAATCCACATTAAAGGAGAATATTTGAAAAATATATATAGAAGAAATAAGTGATATTTTATAATAAAAATATCTCCAGTTGACATATTGTTTACGTAAAAACATCAAGGCAAAAATGGAGACTAGTAATGAAAGGTTTCTTGAAACCCATAGTACATATGTTTACACACCATTTAAAATCAAAGGATCACTCGTAGGAAACATCAAGGCAAAAATGGAGACTAGTAATGAAAGGTTTCTTGAAACCCATAGTACATATGTTTACACACTATTTAAAATCAAAGGATCACTCGTAGGAAGAGACATCATAATCTCTACCAGTCCTACTGAAAGAAGTAATTATGCTAGTCCTAAATGTGCTAATCAATTGGTGATTCCTGAATCAAATATAGTTGAAACAAATATTTTTGGCAAACAATACGATATAAGCAATCTACACCTAAATATTGGAGATTAAACTTTTACCTTATAATTCACCATGCAAACCTTATCTTTTAACGATAGTGACATTGTTTTGGAATCACCATGGATGAAAACTCTAGAGTACTTTATTCTAAATACTAAGAAAAAGTTTTTAACATTTTCTTACAAGAAGAAGAAAATAACACTCCAAGATGTTACACTGAAACCTAATTTCAATAACGCCAGAAGATATATCGGATATTTCAAAAGTAATTTCTCAAGAAAGTAAAAAAGTATTACAAAATATGCAAAATGAAATTGACAAAATCACTATTAACAAAAATGAAGAAGTTTCTCGACTTAAAAACCATAGTGAAAAATTATTGACGCAAATTAAGAAACTTAAGAAGGATAAGAAGTCAATAGAAAACAAGGTACAACAATGTATCAAGAAAGAAGTATCAAATGTAGGAATTCAAGTTGATGACAAAACAACAAATACCGATCCAGTGAATATGACAACTCAAGAAGACAAGTCAGTTGAAGAAACGACACACATAGATGTTGCAGTTCAGACAATGAACATCCCAAGTGAATGTTCCATAACCATCTCAACAACATCTTTGCCAAAAGAAAATATAAAAATTGGCACATGCCCAGTAAGGAGAAATCAAACCAAAAAAGTTCCATCTCGACATTTGAATCATGAGAACAGACAAATCAACCATGCTACGTATTGGGACTATTCAAACCAGAAACAACAAATTGATGTTTCAGAGAATAATGACGTAAAATCAATCCAATGTTATGCTAACAAGTCGTTACAAAACTCCAGTGATCAAAATATTATACAGAAGATTAATCTCGGATGGTCTGATCCCTTCTCAATGCGACAATTTTGTTTGTCACTAAGAAGATCATATCAACTTGTATCAACGAGGATGACTATTCCAAGAGAGAAAGACGTTCGAAGCCGAAAAAGAGATCAAGCCTTTTTTCATCGACAAGCTTTGAGGACAAAGCTTTTTGAGGAAGGAGGCAATGTAACAAATAAAATATATATAAATAATGTAAAATAATATAAATGATAATAAGCATAAATAATTATTAGTTAAGTAGTAATTAGGTTGAAGAGGCGTGTCTAATTGAGACATGACTCTTCATGAAGAGAAACTTGCCTGATATATAAGCAAGCCTCTTGTTCTCATTTGTAAATTCATTATCATTCATTCTTATTCATTTATTTAATATATAATATTTGTATCCTCATGGATATCTTTACATTCCAAGTCGTTTGGAGTAATTAATTTACAGAAGGAACTTTGTTCACTTCATCCTTCCTCATGCAGCCTTGCAAAAAAATTAATGTTTAATTCATCCATATGTTTTATGAGAAATAAAATGACTTCTTGTTGGAGATGCATGGAGTTCAAATAAGAACGTTATTTAAAGGTGGACCAGTTGTTCAAATACGAACAGCTTTTATAGCAAAGCTCTTCATTGTGCCAAGTGTATCCCTAAGATGCATGTGGTGGCATTTGAAGTTGTTGGATTAGGCAAGCAATCTTAGAATCAGTGAATCGTTATTTGCAGACCTCATTCAACTAATTTGCTACGATGAAGTATTGTGAAAAGATGGATCCTTCCTCTTCATAATTTTGTGAGAGATAATCTAATACCACAATCTCCTTGCCCTTCTTACAAATGATCTCATAATCACATCCGAACAATTTGGTGACCCATTTCTATTGCTCAAGGGGCAAAATCCTTTTCTCTAGCAAGTATTTTAAGCTATGTTGACTAGTTTTAAACTAGAAGTGTTTCCAAAGCAGGTGGGGATGCCAAAAATCCATATAGCATGCAAGATAGTCATCTTTTCTTTTTCATAGGTGGATTTTCCCAAGTGTAACTCATAGAGTTGTTTATTGGTAAAGGCCAATGGTCTTCCCTCTTGCATGAAGCCTACTTTGATGCCTTTTCCAAAGTCATCACATTCCAAAACAAAGGTCTTAGTGAAGTCCAACAAAGTGAGTACAAGGGTTGTACACATAAATTCCTCAAGTCCTAGAAGACCTTATCCGCAACTCAATTCCAATCGAAAGCATTTTTTAGGCAAGAAAATGAGGGGAACTATAGTCTTACCATAGTTCTTGATGAACATTTGGTAGTAACTATTGAGACCAAGCAAGCCTTGTAAATTTTTACATGTTTTAGGACATGGCCAATCCTCTGTTGCTTCAATTTTCTTCAAGTTCGCTTCTACACCACCATTACTAACAATATGATCCAAATATTCAATATCAAAGACACCAAAGGCACATTTGGACCTCTTAAGAAAAAGTGATGATTAGAAAGCAATTGTAAGACTAAACCACATGGATGACATGGGCATCCC
This sequence comes from Pinus taeda, assembly GCA_000404065.3. Classification (NCBI taxonomy): domain Eukaryota; kingdom Viridiplantae; phylum Streptophyta; class Pinopsida; order Pinales; family Pinaceae; genus Pinus; species Pinus taeda. Next base: position 154,897 of record APFE030195869.1, on the reverse strand, counting down.
AAGGTTTATTGTAGATATTGTGGTCCAAATACTAAAAAATTAGAAATACACACCATGTGCACCAATGTGAATTAGGAGCACAACTACAATACAGATAAGAGAGATAAGTTACACAATAACTCCTTAAAGAATAGGAGAATCTCCTCCAAATACCCAACTACATTCATACATCCAAATCACATGTTCTCAATAATGACTATATGATCTATATATATACTCATTCACACATTGAACATATGACAGACACTATTACATATGCATTTACACATTACAAGTGCATTTCACCCCATATATGCCCCCCTTGGGATCATAACATAGTACTCTACTTCAAAAAGCTTTTTCCTCGTTGCTCAAAGCTTTGTAGTTAATGGTTGGCCCTACAAAAAAATTAGAGGCTAGATCTTACCCTCAAAGAGCCTAGATCTAGCTCCAATCCAGCTCTTTCCACTTGATCTCACCTACACAAATGGTAATAAAAATACCCAAAACCCCAATATATACAAAATTTCAAAATAATTTCAAAACCCCAAAGCCCCAACTACAAACAAGGGTTAGAAAATAAAATTATTTACAAAATATACGTGTACAATGCTTGAGAAAATTTTGAGAAATTAAATTTTTATAGACCCTTGATAATGCCTAAATGTATTTTTGAAATAGAAATGCAAGCTACAAGCTTAGCGAAGTTAGAAAAACCATAAAAATATTTGAAGTCCAAACAAGGTCAACCTGTGCCCATAGTTTATGAATTTCTCCCTCTCTGAACATTTGATAAAATCAAGAAGAAAAGATTTGTGGGTTTTCCCCCTTGTGGGGTTTTTCCCTGGCTTTAAGCCTAAATCATGGTGTCCTCTTGTCTTGGCTTGTCTTCTGCATTTATGTTTGATGTTCTTTCATCAGTGACTGTCATATGATAATGGTTAATGTGATCTAAGTTTTAAAACTAGGTCGGTTTGACTCGAAATTGGCCTGGTTAACCGAGACATACCCCTACCAGGACCAACTAGGTCAATTATCCGATTCGGCGGTCGGTCTGTTACCGAACCGACCAAGTTGGTCACCCGATTCGACAGGTTCGTTAACGGTCCAGCAGGACCAACCGAACCCAACTTAAACTGGTCGGACTCAGTGACAGGAAAAAAGGCGGGTTAGGCGGACTTGAAATCACACTTTTTTCTGTTTAAACTATTTCTTAGCCCCTCTACCTCTCTCTCACGCGTATAGAGATGACCCAACCCCCCCATATTTCCTCATAGTTATCCCATTGCATTTGTGTGAGCATTTGTGAGCAATTGGAGTTGGTCTTTGGAGCAACATTAAAGAGCTTCTTGGGCAATCTTTGGAGTAGCATTGAGGAAGTTCTTAGGCGATATTTGGAGCAACATTGAGGAGTTGTTTTTTGGAGCAGCATTTGTCATTGAGTTGGTTTTTGGAGCAGCATTGATTATGTGTTTTTGCTCTGATCTCTAATATATTACATGTATTGGACAGTGCACCGGGTACCATTTTGATACAATAGATATATTCATAAGCATACTTTGATCATGTGTTGTCTTCTCTATTATTATAATGCTTTGAGTTTGGAAACAAGAAACGAAAATCTTTAAAAATATGTTTTTTCATAAAAAAATAAGTATTCAATGTACTTTTTACAAAGACCGAGTCATTGAAATCAACTAGGTTGAGTCGATACCGAGTCGGAGTCAACCCTTGGCCTATTCTGAGTTCGAGTCCGAGTTTTATGGATTAATGAAGTAACTGACTTAAGCAAACACATGTTAGCTCAAAAATTAACATCACCTATCAAATCATTACCTTGAAAGGACAACATACCTTTGTTTAGGGTGTCATCATCTTGCCTCCACCCTCGGCCTATTCCGAGTTCGAGTCCGAGTTTTAAAACTATGAATGTGATTACTAATGGAATAATGGAATTAATAATGGGCTAATGGATTAATGAAGTAACTGACCTAAGCGAAGAACATGTTAACTCAAAAATTAACATCACCTATCAAATCATTACCTTGAAAGGACAACATACCTTTGTTTAGGGTGTCATCATCTTGCCTCAATTCCCAGTCCTATGCATGCTTCAGATTTGAGATTTTCGGCGCCTGGTTAGGGCACCTAACATCGCACGACTATCCTATTCTTTGCAGCTTCATTTCCTTCAAAACCTTTGCATTATTTCCACTTCAATCCTCTATTCCCTGCGCTGACCTTAGAGACAAACTAGGCCTTGCTCCACCCACCTGTAAGGCCTTTCGGTCCTCCCAAAACAGGCCTTACAGCCCTCTGATCTAATGCTACAGGGGCTCAACCCTCTACAAAAATCTTCGCCCTAATTGGCAAAGACTTATACCAATAGACTATGAACAAAACTTCCTTTAAATATTGTCATCAAATTGCCCTAGCTCAACATGCTCCAAACCTAGAAAGAGACCCAAACAATTTGACTTTCTACTCTTGGAAATGCTCCTACAGAGGCTGCAGCTAGCACAGATTGAAGATATCCTCCTTAGATGCTTTTCACTTCAGCTAGGGTCCTGAAGTCTGCGGCTAGATCAAATCATCTCTATCCCAAGAATCGTAGCACTTATGATGTGTGTATTTAATGAGCTTCAAGGCCTCTTATTTATATTGGATGATGGAGGAGCCAAGAGGTGTCATATGTGCCAATGTGACCCTTCAATTAGTGAGGTTGACTCGAGGAAAAGGCCCTTTCAATTTTTCCTTGTTAATATTTAAATATATTTAACAAATGCCTTGATGATTGCTTGCCCAAATAAATGTCACATCAAATAATAATGAGAGGAGTGCCAAATACATTAATAATAATATTTCTTTTATCCAATTTTGAATTCTCTTTTGGGGCAAGACAATTTCTCCTTGGGTGTAGCTGGGCTTTTCCTTGGGGAAATTGGATTTCTTTTGGGTAAATTCATCCTGAAGCTGGCCCTAAATTTCAACAACACCATTGCTTCTTCAGCCCTTCCATGAATAAATTCCAAATCTTTTGCAGCATCTGCATATTTTATCCTAATAATCCACGAGAGAGGCAGGGCTTGACCTTAATGATTATGTACCCATTCTTATACATGATACGCGCCATACCTCCTAATGGAACAACAAACACAACACTAAGTTCCAAGAAAACCATCAAAAGGGAAACATAAATGGACTTGCATTTAATCCACTTGCCTAGGTCTTGCACACAGATGTGATGCTCTTTGTTGCAAGTCGTAAACAACTCATATTGTGTTATCTAAATATTATGGCTTGTGAAATTGATATGAAAGATGTTAGAGTTTGGTAGGTTGTTGTCGTCCAAAGGTTATGTTCCTTCATATTCATAGTTGGTTGGTGTCCTTTGGAGGTTCAAGATGTTGTGATGGTATTTTGTTTTGTTGGATCCAACACAACAAAAGATTGTGGTGAGCCAAGATGTGAATTTCGATGAAAATATATGGTCTTCTAGATCATAGATATCTCCTTCAATGATTGGGGGAAATGAGGAGGTTGTTGTTTTAAACTATGATTCGAAGATTAGAGAAGAATCACATCCAAATGTGGATGAGTTGAGATTGGGATGGATACGCCCTCACCTTCTACTCCAACACAAAGGAAGTAGAGATGGCTTACTCAAACAATGCAAGTTGTACAGGAGCATGTAGGAGCGCCCAAATCATCAATAGGGGTGAGAATACCTCCTAGGAGATATGCCCATATCGCATTGGATTCTTCCATTTGCGATCCTTTTAGTTGTTTTCATGGGGTGAGGTGTGATGCCTTGATGGAGGATGATGTTTAGGGTGATTGCAAGAATACAACATGTTCAAATTTGTAGATAGAAATTTTGATTCAGTTGTAAAGGGGGCATACTAGTGTTGGTGAAAATAATTTCCATATAAATAGGCAGTGTTAGCTTTCATGGATACTCCAAAAGTGTTCGCACCATGCCAAGGAAAGCTTCATGTGGTGTGGGGCACATGGTGTGTTGATTACCCTTGATTGTACCATGATGGGCATACACCTTGGAGTTAACTTGCTCATGGATTTCCATGTTTTGACTTATATTTATATGGCACACTTCCTTGGAGCATATGAGACCCATGTGGATTAGTAACTTTCTTCATAGCATATAACATCAAAATGTTGGTTGCTTGCATTGGAGAATGTCTCACCATGGAGGAGAAGCAATGGGCATTCGAGAGGAGGGCATTAAGCATCAGATAGAGTGGGCACACTTGGTTACTTGCATAGAGGCTCGTATTTAACTCGAGGACACTTATATTGAGGAGTAATCATGTAGTTGTGGTGGACATTGAGGTACACATGGCTTAGGAGGTGTTGTTGGAACTTTAGAGACCTTTTAAGGAGAAGTGTTGGATAATTCTTGAGGAGCATTCAGTGTTGGAGCCTAACTTTGGAGCTTGACATGTGTCACCAAGAGTTGGAGTGATCCAAATGTGGGCATATCTTTTGAAGAGTTAGGTTGCGTATAATGGACTAGGTACATTTGTTATTGCTAACCACCCTCACCTTTCATATAAATAAAAGGGGGGAGGGGGGAGTCATTCCATGATATTCATTGTTTTTCATTAATCTAATCACGTACTCATCTTAGAGGCGTGAAAGCTAGAGCAAACTAGTCTCTTTCTACTCTTCTTATTTGTATTTTCTCTCTTTCCTTGGGCACTAGGATTCTTGGAGGAAATTCATGGAAAGGCTAGGATTAAGCCCTTCCCCTAAAGAGGACAAACAAGACTAGGGATTGGGATAAACACTGAAACAACAAAAGAGGCATTTGATCTTGTAATTCTTGTGAGAGAAGGAGATTAGGGTCTTAAGGAATTTGGAAACCCTAGTGCTATTTGGTGTCCTTGCTGTGGAGAAGATAAAGGAAGACAATCATGTACACTTCTTGGATGCAAGTGTTAGTGCCAAAGAGGACTTGTCAATGTGTACGTAAGCTAGTTGAGGATCTTTGGTGGAGTGACCCAGTTAATTGGAAATGATTCTTGGTTAGGAGGAGTTGGTGGCTAAGGTTTTTCTTACGGTTTCCCTAAATAGGATTTGAAGAGCTTAACTTGTACCAACTTGTCTTGAGTTGTTGGCATGTACATACACTTCATCTTTTATATCTATTATATATGAGGTGTTCCAGCTATCCAAATTTTGTATGCAATTTGAATTTCAGCTTATGTTATCGCAATGATTGTGCAGATTCTAACACTAGTTATGCAAACTGATTTGACATAACGTTGAGATAGATTTGTTAGGTGATTTAACACAAATATGTAATATGCTTGGAAAGTGTATCCGAAGGGTTGAAACTTTTTGGTATTGAAGTACACTTGATTGGTATTTATTTTCTTGGGCTGCTTTGTGAATTGGGTCAAAGGAAGTGAAGTATTTGCTTTAGTAAATTGATATTTTGGATTCATCCCTAAGGCTAAAAATTCACAAGAAATCAATCTGGGAAGTCTCAAAGTTGAGGTGAAATTACTGAATTTACAGTAAAAGGCAACTTCTTGAAATTTCTACATTTCTACACTCCTTAGTTCTTATCTCTTCACTAACAGTTCATGTTTAAAAGTAACTATTTTAGGCAATATTTTTATTCTTTAATTGTTCTTAATTTAGAGGAAAAGTGCACGGCACATGAGATTCCTAGTGTAAGACATGGCACATTCTTCTAAAGAGAGATGTTTTATTTTGGGCAACTATTGTGTATAGGCCAGCCCCCGAGAGGCAGTTCAATTGGCAATCACCGTGATAATGAGTGTTATGTACCAAGAGTTTCAAGGTTAAAATCTCCCCTATTTACCTGTCTGCGGAAGCGGCGTACGTAGGCACCTAGAGGTTATAGTGGTAGTGGTCGGAATTGACCCCATGACACGCAAGTACGAAACCGACACACTCGTCAATTCCTCTAGTTACAAAAAAATACTTGTGTGTGTAGGCTGCACACACTTCCCATGAAGATAATTAAGGTTTTACTAAGTGGGGCATGCTAGTAGAGATTTCCCACTGGTTTTGTTATTCGTTCAGTTTACCAGAATGTCTGTGCACTATGTTGGGCTTTCTTTACTAAGTTCATACAGAAAACAAAGAAGATTTTCTGAGCGCTGCAATTTCTTGTAGTTGCCATTAGTACCAGTGTTGATAATATCGGTATCGACAAAATATCGGCAAGGGTCCAGAAAACACCTTATTGGCAATATCGGCGAAAATATCGACAAGCATAAAAAATCAAAATTTTTAGATTTTTAAACATAGCAGATATTTTCAAAATATGGCGATATTTCGCTAATATTTTCAAAATATCGCGATATTTTGCCAATATTTTCAAAATATCGCAATATTTTCTCAGCGATATATCGTTTTGCCAAAAATATTGTGATATTTTCGAATATCGCCGATATTATCAACAGTGGTTAGTACTTTTCAGTTAGCCTATAGATTTTCATATCTGACATACAAGAGTAGTTTTGTAAGTTCCTCATTCCAGCTTTCTAGGGCCAACAGGTTTGCAAGAAAGAGTGTTTTTTGAAACCTTCTAGGTGATCGTAGGGCTTCTACTCAAGATAGGGAGTTGTTGGAAGGTTTTAGGGGGTGTCATGTCCAAGATTAGTAATTGAGAAAAGCATTACGAACCTATGATAGGTTGTTTTAGTCTACTGATATGTTTGGATTATGTGTGTTACCAGCGCTGAAGTGATGACTAGTCCTGGTCTTCAAGAGTGTCACATGTTGAAGGACCCTTCCAATTATATACCATTCAAACATAGGTTGTGAAATCCATTGGAAGAGGTTGATCTTTGGGGTTTTGATCGAGACAAAGGTTGCAGAGTCTAACAATCCCACGTATTTGGCTAAATATACCAAGAAGATGTCCAAGGCAATGTGATTCATCCTCAACTCGGTCAAAACTAACTTAATCCCTCACATCATCAATGAGGAGATGTTTGATGCTCTAGTCACTATATATCAAAGAAAGAACATCAATCAAAAGATGTTTTTGAGGAAGAAGCTTAGAGCCACACATATGAACATGACAAATACCATAGCCAATGGTTTAATGAAGACTAGCGAACCCCATGATCAGGATTCAGCATGCCATAGAGGTCAAGCCTCAAAAGTGAAGAGTTAGTACCTATGGCCTTGGATGGGTTTTTATTTTCTAGGCAACCTTTTGTCTAGGGAGTCCATGCCCAGGGTAAGCTTCCCACTTCACTTCCTAGATTTTTGGGAAATGACACTTCCGCGGATCCGCTTCCAAAAACCGTCCCCGCTTCGTGCAACATTGCCTATCAGTAGTTTGTGAAGCCAAACGGCTTCTTCACTTCCTAGATTTTTAGGAAATGAGGCTTCCACGGATCCGTTTCCAAAAAATGTCCCCGCTTCATGCAACACTGCCTATCGGTAGCTTGCGAAGCCAAATGGCTTCACAACTAGCTAGACTGGCCGCCATGTACTCTGCCTCGGCTAAACTCAGTGCTACTGAGGTTTGCTTCCTGTTGAACTAGGAAATGACTGCTGACCCCAAACTGAAGCAACATATATATATTGCATTTATGTTTAAGAAATCCAAAATACCAAATTAGTTGTAGAAGATATGGAAACATGCATATTTGGACATAAATCAAGATAGATATGGCACCCATTGTACATTAATGATTAATTATTCGAGCATCAACCATCTAGAATCTAGATTCTCCTTTTGTCTAGCCTTTGCCTCTACCTAGGTTGTCTAGGGATATTAAGTCAACATTGCCCAATTTTTATCAAACTACCTAATCCAAGCCTTAAGATATGGTAGAAAAAGATTAACATGCTTAATCAATGATTTTGACTTGATTGAAAGGTAATTTTTTGCTAAGGGCATGACAAAGGAGTTCAACAATTAACACCATCAACACTAGGGTACATATAGGGCTTGGTGCTCTTGATTAAATGCCAATCACCTACCCTGATACATGATATAATCTAATGAAATGCCACAATCCCATTGATCTCGAATTCCCTTAAAATTGTTAAGTCTGCTGAATTTTAAATAGGATATGAAATTCTATTTCTCCATATGACGTGCGATTACGCTGGAACCACTCTAAAACATCCCGAGTCATTTCATGGTCATGTTAAAAATTTAAGTAAAAGGATGAAAATGAATGTCACTTCAAGAATTTAACATTACAACGAGGGAGCATCTAGGAAGCATCTAAGGAGTATCAAGGGAGTATCTGAGAAGCCCCAACCCAACTTAAGTCAAAGAAAAAAATTAAAAAAAAAAATAGAACCCTGTGGAACCACCCGTCTCCCTTCAAATCCGTGCCAGGTCCACCATCCGATCCGCAGTTCGGAAATCTAGAACCGAGGATCAAGACGGCACGGTTTCACATTTCCAAGATCCGTCTTTGTCGGCCTGATCAGCGGTTCCAGATTTCTGAATGGCGAATCCCCCACAAATCCATAAGGGACACGGTTCCCAGTTTGGATCCTTGGGGGGGGTCATGCAACATTGCCCACAGGATTGTTTGATCAGAAGCTTGAACTGATAGTGATACACTACAATAACTAAAGTTGTATCAACCTCTCTGAGAATCTAGCATTTCATGATAGGTCAAAGCACATTGAGATCAAATTCCACTTCATCAAAGAAATGGTGTTGAGGGGAGTAGTCAAGCTCCAATATATTTGTATAGAGGAGCAGTTGGCAAACATTTTCACCAAGCCCTTAGCGAAGGGCAAGTTCGTATGATTTCCAAACATGCTTGGAGTGGTGGAGAATAACTTCCTCACTAAGAGGGAGTGTTAGAGTTTGTAGCTCAGACAGGTATTTCCATGAGGGTGTCTACTTATGGAAATCATCATTAAAAGTATCCTATGTTTTTTCAAAAGTTCACTTTAATAATTATTAATAAATTGAACATTCTTTTATTCAAGTGATTTTTAATTAGTTTAAGTGACTAAGTTGGGCGCTCTCTCTCCAACCTAGGGTTCTAAACACAAGCAGCGAAACTAGCTCTCACAGTCATGGGACCCTTGTCGGGGGGGTAGGCAGTGGCCCTTCTTTGAAAACGATTGTAGCAGGTCATCCACTTGCAACAATCAATTAGGCAATCTAATGGCTTAGCCAATGCGCAAACTGCCACAGCAGTGGCATCAAACCACCAATCAGACGTTGCAGGCACCAGCAAGCAGACCAATGCAGATCCCACCAAGCAAGCCTCAATAACCACGGCCACAGGACAGTCAGCAATACCCATTGGACCCTACCATGCACGGACCTCAAAACCACCTCTATTAGAGATCCCTCCTCACAAAGTGGGATATACATTGGAGCATATGAAAGAGCATGCACTCATATGTAAATTCCTAGGACCCTAGCCATCAGGAAAACTCTTGATCAACTGGATCAAGAAGAACTAGGTCATCAAAGGGGATGTCGAACTAAAATTAGGCTCTCGAGGCTTTTTCATGGTCACATTCAATAATGTTCAAGATCAAGATGATATATTTCAAGGTGGGCCTTATTTCCTAAATGCATTAAGGCTTTACATAAAACCTTGGGTCCCTCACTTTGACCCACAAAAGGAAGACTTCACCATCCCCCCAGTTTGGATTCGACTCTACTCACTACCTCACGAATGTACTGGGATCCCAAGATTCTTGCCCAAATAGGCAGCAAATTAGGAAGTTTTATAACGCTGTCTGACATCACTAAGCAAGGGAGGTAAACAGTGTATGCCAAACTCTGTGTATACCTAGATCTATCCAAACCCCTTCCAGCCAGTATTCTTCTCAGCTGCGAAGATGTCATTTGGGAGTAACCAATCGACTATGAGAAAATTCCCTTTCGTTGTCATCACTGCCATAAATATGGCCACCTCTTCAGAGATAGTCCAGCACAGTAGACTCAATCACCACATCCAATAAGTGGCCCTACAACGCAAGTTGCCTCTGGCAATGACTTTATCACTGTGACTAATAGAAGGAGGGTCGCAAGAAAGTGAGGTGGCACTTCACATCAGCTAGGCGCTCAAGAGAAGAATCATTACAATATATTTCAGAAAACAGAGGAAGAAAATGGAACCCTAGACGCTCCACCCTCCAATGACCCCCCTCGCAACCCTGAGGCCCAAGAAAAACACAACGAAGAAAAGGTGGCATCAACTCCTTGAACTATGGAGCACCATGAACATCACCACAAATGGGATCAGGAAACCCCCTTCCGATGAAGGAAGAAGATCTCCTAGATTTGGATCTGCCAAGCATAGATCTCCATCAAATAGCAAAGGAATGGGAGCATAAGGACCTGGCAACCATCCCAGAAGCACAGATTCAATGGTAGGCCAAGCATACCACCAGCATCAAGATTTGCTCATCAATAGAATGCAAGGTAACTCCCCCTCACCATCCTTTTCATCTTCTTCACAAGGAATCAAACGCAATGCTCCTCAAGTCCAAACCCTTGCAACTAAAGAGCCCAAGAAAAAAGGCAGAAAAACCAAATAGCCAACTCTTACAAGACCTCGGTGAATTCTTAATTAGCTCAGGTCAAGTAGCTCCTCTAAACACCCTTTTCCCCCCTCTCCACAATTCCCAATGATGAAGATGATTTCATGGAATGTTGGTTGCCTTAACGACAAAACCAAACAAAAAATTCTCAAGAATATCATCTCTCAAGAAAAGCCATACATTCTGCTACTACAAGAAGCCAAATGCATGCATGAAAACCTTCGCAACTCTATCAATAGCTTCTGGAAAAATGGTGAAATCCTCTCCCAATGCTCCACGGAGGCATCAAGTGACATCGCCATTCTTTGGAATCCCTCTTCGGTCACCCTAAAGGATTATTTCTCACTTCCTAGGATACTCTCTACCCGCTTCCAACCTATTAGCTCCTCTCACAGTGGTTTCATATCAAATGTTTATGGTCCTCACTCTCCTATGGGCAAATGAATTTTCCTCTCCAACCTTTTTCAATGGTTCGCTTGGTAGGCCCCAACCAATGGATATTGGGGGAAGAGTTCAATTTGTTCTGCTTTCTACAAGAAAAGAAAGGAGGAATCCATAGATTAGATGAAGATGCATCCTGGTTCAACTCATTCATGGATGAGCACAAAATAGTGCATATTCCCACCCCAAATGGCATCAATACATGGAATAACTAGCGAGGGGGCTCCCAACAAGTCACCTCACGACTTGATCGGTTCCTTTGCTCAGAATCCCTTCTATTAGCAAGCATCAGTATCGAGGTGTTGATCCTTCCTAGTCATGGATCAGACCATTGGCCGATCTCCCTTGGTCTAGGATGGTTATCATCCCCCAAGCACAAGCCCTTTAGATTTGGAGGATTTTGGCTTCATCATCCAAGCTTTCTAACCAATATGGAACAATGGTGGATATAATCAGCATCCATCTCGAGCAACACAATGTATCGCTTTCAACAAAGACTTAAATACATCAAGCAAAAACTGAAGGGCTAGAAAATAACAGATTTTGGCAGTATCATCTAGGACAAAAAAGGACTAGATGCAAAGATGAAAGAAATGCAGCAAACTATCATCAATAATGGTCGAACAGAGGATTTGAAAGCTTCATAAGAGACTCTGGAAGCTCAATTGAATGAATAGTTGGCTCAGGAAGAAATCCTCTATATAAGGAAAAATCCCAAGTGAAGTGGTTGCAAGGAGGAGAAAGAAATACCAAATTCTTCCACAGATCGATGATCAATTATCGGCAACAAAATTGCAGCAGTAGACTCAAAAAACAACATAACCAAATGGTGGAGGATCTTGAGGAGATCACTCAAGCATTATCCCATCACTTTTAGTCTCTTCTCAAAGAGTCGATCCCAGGCATGGAAGGACATCTGCCAAGTAACTCAACACATCCCTAAATGCATTTCTGAAGAACAAAATGCTTTGCCCATGAAAGAGATCACTTTCCAAGAGGTTGAGCAAGTGGTCGTGGACATGCCAAATGATAAAGCTCCAGGTCCCAAGGACTTCATGACAAAATTTTATAAATCATGTTGGAAATTCCTGGGCCAAGATGTATGGCAGGTGGTAGAAAACTCAAGATTCACTACCTCACTCCTCACTGCTTTCAATGCTTCCTTAATTTCCCTCTTGCCTAAGTCATCCACTGCCTCATCCCAAGCGGATTATCATTCCATTGCACTCCACTGCCTCATCCCGAGCGGATTATCATTCCATTGCACTCTGCAGCGTAATCTACAAGATTATTTCTAAACCATTGCTAATCGCCTCAAATTGCTTCTCCCCTCAATCATCTCCCCTGAACAAACCAGCTATGTAGTGGGCAAACAAATCTTGGATAGCCTAATTCTAGCCCAAGATCACATTCATTCACTTTGATCTTCTAAACAACACGATATGGTTCATAAGCTCGATATGTCCAAGGCTTTTGATAAGGTAAGTTGGTAGTACATTTATGACACCCTCCGTCCCTATGGTTTTCAGGACAAATGGATCTCATGGGTAATGTCCCTCATTTCTAAGCATTCTTCTCTATTCCAGTCAATGGATCACCCTCCCCAACCTTCATCCCTTTCGAGGCATCAAGCAAGAAGATCCCCCCTCTGCTTAGATCTTTCTCATGGTTGCCGAAGGCTTACGTCACTCTATAAGGCATGCTCTTTCATACAGTTGCCTGATGGGTCTCCCGCTTGGCTCCAATCATCAATGGTCGACACACCAACAATTTGTCGATGATACCCTATTAATGGGTCATCCCTCTCATCAAGAGGCCCTAGAATTCAATCACATCTTTAGATACTTTCTCAGTTTCTCCTAGCACTAAAAATCTGAGATAAACAACAAATCTCAAATCTTCTTTTTTAGCACCCCTCGGGCGATACAAATCCACATTTCTCACAATTTCGGTTTCAAAAAGAGCTCCCCCTTCGTCCAAATACCTGGGAGACCCCTCACCATAGTTTTAAGACTCGGACTTGGACTCGAAACCGGTCGAGGGTCAACTTCGACTCAGTATCAACTCAGTATAGTCAATTCCAATGACTCGATCTTCATAAAAATTACATTAAATATTTAACTTTAATGAAAAATCATATTTGTAAAGATTTTCATTCATGTTTCCAAACACAAAGCATTAGAATAACATAGACAAGACAACACTTGATCAAAGCATGCTCATGAAATGGCACCGAGTGCATTGTCCAATACATGTAATATATAGAGATCTAAACAAAAACACAGAACCAATGTTGCTCCAAAAACCAACTCCTCAATGTTGCTCCAAAGATTGCCCAAGAACCTCCTCAATGTTGCTCCAAAAACCAACTCCGACTGCTCACAAACTCCTCACAAATGCTCACATAAACGCAATGAGATAGTTGTGAGGAAATATGAGGGGGTTGGGTCACCTTTATAGGTGTGGGAGAAGGTTAGAGGGGCTGGGAAATAGTTTAAACAACAAAAAAAAATGATTTCAAGTTCGCCCAACCCAGCCCGCCAAGACCAACTGATTTAAGTCAAGCTCAGTCGGTCCGACCGGTCCTTTACCGAACCGACCAAATCAATGACCAACCCGGTTGGTTCGATAATGAACCGGCCGCCGAACCAGATAATTGACCTCGTCGATCCAGGCAGGGGTACAACTCGGTCAACCAAGTTGATTCCAAGTCAGATCAGCCTAGTTTTAAACTATGCCCCCCACCTCCAATCCCCTACGTCTGTCGGTTTGGGAAGAGCTATTGACTAAAATGGAAGCCAAACTCTCCAGTTGGACTTTTCAAGCTCTCAATCTGGTTGGTCGTCTTACTCTCCTTAAATCGGTGCTTCAAGCTATGCCTTCCTACCTACTCTCAGCTTTAGCAGCTCCCAAAGTGATTCTTTCTAAAGCTTTGTAGCCTCCAACACTCCTTCCCTTACGGAGGAGCTCAGCTAAATCGGAAATGGGCCTTTAATGGCTTGGGAGAAATTGTGTCTACCTAAATTCACTAGCGGCCTAGGCCTACGTGATCCTGAAACTCTTAGCAAAGCCCTCAGTGCAAAAACCTAGTGGAAATGGCTCAAAAACCCCTCATCCCTTTGGTGCAAAATGTGGAGGAATAAATATGCCCATGGCATTCATACAAAGCAGAACGTCAGAATGTCAGCAAATCTCAAAGGCTCTCACATATGGAAGGCAACATGGAAAAACAATCAAACCTTGCCAACTCACAGTAACTCCAAGAACAATTTCATCAGCAATGGCACGATATTGGCACAATATTGGCACGATCCTCCCACGGAATCTCCTTGGTGCAAATGGAAAATTCAAGACCATGCATACGCCAAAACTCATATAAAGGAACAATAGCTCCTCACACCAGTCTTGGATACAAAAAATATCACAATAAACATCGATAGGGGCATATTACGCTAGGGCAATGGACCCTCAAGGAACTTCAATATCAAAGAGGCATGTCGGACACCGACTCAAGCTCAATTCCCTGCTCCCAACCGTAATTGGAAACATCTCTAGAATATGAGGCACTTGCGCAAGATCACTCTTTTCCTATGGTTGTTAATGAAGCATAAAACCCTAACTTGGGATAATCTCCAAAAACATGGCTTCTCAAGCCCCTCAATCTGTTCCCTTTATATGACCCAGGCAAAGGACTCCACTCATCTCTTCCTGACCAACTCCTTTACCTCCCTACTTTGGGATCATTTGGCCATCTCATTTCACCATCGAAGATTGTCATTGCAATCCATCATAAGCGCTCAAGAAAATTGGACAGAGTCTCCCTTTAAGAACATAGTGTTAAATAGAGCTTGGACCCTTATCCCACACTTTCTCACCTGGAACGTCTGGAAAGAACGAAACGCTAGAATTTTAAAACCTCCTTTGCTTCTCTAGAATCAGTCTGAATCCTCGCTCTCTCTCAATTAAAAGAAACTATTGCATCTTCTCAATGGACACCCCAAGATTGGGAGGGCCCGTCTGAAGAACAGTTAATACTCAAAACTTGGGACTATCTTCCAACCAATCCCTCCCCCAAAGTACTTCTCTTGCGCCTCGCCCTATCAGCCCCTCATCCTAGTCTCCGCCTCCGCAAGGATTCATTAAACTCGACTTTGATGTGGCCTCTAGGAGTAACCTAGGGCCTGCAAGTTATGGTGGTCTTCTAAAATTGTTCAGGTCAGATCATCCATGTGTTGGCAGGCAAGCTGGGCTTCATAACCAACAATGAAGTTGAACTTTAGGGACTGGAACAGGGCCTCAGCACCGCACTTCACCAGGTCTACCATCAACTCCTCATCGAAGGAGACTCCCTACTAATCATAACAATCCTGCAAAAATACATTGTGGAATGCCCCTCTCAAGGATCTCTAACAGTTGGCGGATGGAGGCCCATTTGTCCAAAGTGGCATCTCTACTAGATCAAATTCGAGCTCCTTTATTATTTCACATTCATCGTTCTCGCAACACACTGCAGATAGTCTGGCAAATTATGCTCTGGATTCTGAGAGCCCTCCATTGGATGCCCAATGATCCCAACAAATCCCAAATCAACTACAAATGCTTACCTCTCCAATGCAATGCAGGACTCTTCCCCCCACCACGAGTGCATAGATGTTGAAAGTTGGTACCGGAGGACAGGTGGTTCCCTTAGGCTTTGATCTTTGGCCTAGGGAAAAGTGTCCAAAAGATTTTAATTTTTCTCCTAAAGTGACTTTATAATTTTTATAAAGTTAAAATCTAATTTAAAAGTGACTTTAAGTGATAAAGTTACTAAATCTAATTTTAAAGTAACTTTTATAAAGTCAATGAAAAATTAGAAAGGAAAAGTGACTTTGGAAATAAAATGACTAAGTGGGTCTTTATTAAAGTAGGTGAATTAAAAAATAGAAAGTGAGATTTAAATGTGCATTTAATCTCAGCCATTGATCTAAATCTATTTCAACCATTGTATTTAGAAATCACCCAAAAGTCACTTGGATCACCCAAAAGTCACTTGGAGTTATATTAAAGGAGGAAAAGATCATTCATTCTTTCATGAGCAGATTGAGAGAAGGAGAGCAAGAGAGCAAAGGAGATTTCTGGACAAGAAGGAGAAAGAGGCAGCAGTTTGACACACATACCAGGCAGCTCTTCAGCAAAATCAGAACAGCAGAAAGACAAGCAGAACAGCAGCAAGAACAAGCAGAACAGCAGCAAGAACAAGCAGAAAAAGCTGATTTTTTGCTGAAAACTGAGAAGTTTCCAGGTGGTCCGTTGGGCTGCAAACGGATAAGTTTGCTTGCTGAAAAAAATTATTTTGCTGTAATTTTTTGCTGAAATTTTCTTGCTGTAAAAAGACATTTTTCATAAATAAAGAAGAGCTCTCAAACTGGTTTTCCCCAAGAGTTGTAGGGGGTTTTTCCAGGGTCAAGTTGACCACAAATATCAGTGTTTTAATGTGTTTTAATGGTTGTTTATTACTGCTGATTTTTATTTCTGCAATTTCCAGCGTTCTGTAAATTTTCCAGAATTTGTGTTTTCAGCAAAATTT
>APFE030195869.1:9966-131142 GCA_000404065.3 Pinus taeda | reverse complement strand
GCATTAATATCCAGAGGTATCTTTGTCATTACCTTTGTATCTGTATAGGGATCTTTGTCATTAATATCACCCTTTAAGCATTAACATAAGATAGAACAAACATAACATTTTAAGTCAAGATTTTGTTTGAGTGATGCGTACATTTTTAGGAGGGTCATGATACAGGAGTTCGACAACCAATGTCACTAACATCAAGGTACATATAGGGATTGGTGCTCTTGATTAAATACGAGTTCCATACCCTAATACATGACAAAATTCAATGGAAACATTGCAATCCCACAATCCTGAAAAACTGATAAGTCTGCTGGATTTTGAATGAAATCTAAAATACTACTTTCTCCATATGAAATCCAATGAGCCGGGAACCACTCTCAAACATCCTGAGTCATTTCATGGTAATGTTAAAAATTTAAGTAAAAGGATGAAAATGAAGATTAAGGAGAATGTCACTTTTACTTTATGAATTTAACATTACCATGAATAGCATATCAATACTAGGGCCTAGACTTGATCATTAAGCTACCAAAACGCTTGCCAAATGAAAATATGCGTGGTTGTAATGACCAAACGCGGCCTTTTCATACCCGCGCAAGTCACTTTTGCCGCCTAACGAGTCCTCGAAAACAGGACACGATTTCCAAAATCGTGACACACTGGGGGATTCGACGTGTCATGTTTTTTGGACACGAATTTCGAGAGAATGGTGTCGGACACGACGGATTCGGATTCGTGGGCCCTATAGAACAAATCTGGTTACTTAGCCTCAAAATGATACTGACACTAGTAAGCCTTGGTAGATTGTACTCTTCAGGTCACTCACTCATAGGATCGTGATGGAGGCTCATTATGGTTCATTACAGTTTCTAGCAAAGAAGCATAGAGATGGCATCAGGAAGAGCCAACGTCTCTCCCGGAGCCCTCTTTTAATTCCATCAACCTCCAACGCTCACCAGATGCCTAAGGCGACAATGATTCTGGTTGTGGTAACGAGCAGGAACAATGCCTCTCATGTTAATTCTCTCCTCTCAATCAGCAATTGGCCCATTTGTAAGCTTGCTTTGGTTGTCTCGGCATTGGAACATATTCATTGCAATGGGATTGGCCCTCACACATCCCGGCGTCCTCAATTTGCACGGTGGTCATCGTATCTACAATGGCCCCGTGCACTTACATCAAGCATTTCGCCCTCTAGTCAACTTCTCCATTTCATCATTGTCTGTAGGTATTAGTCCAACAAAAAATTCACAAAATAGGCACAAACTCATCCCTCTTGTATGCTCAAGGGTACCTAGCATGACAGCGTGGCCTCAACTCACGATTCACTATTGAAGAGTGTTGGCACACTCCTTCATAATCACCATGGAGCCTAAATAGTTAGTGATACACCTTCAAGGATGATAATTCGACCAATATGGCACCATTTTTATTTACTCCGCCTCTCAGAGAAGCCTCCTCGAAACGAGCAAGTAGTTTAGGGCTCGGTCACATTTCCTCTCGGGATGGCAAATCAATCTCAGCAGACTGACAATTCAACTCATCCTTCTCAAGGAAGTCAGTGGTGCATTCCATTGCAGCCTCATCAATGTAGGCTCTTCACGTCGAGACTGCAAATGCTCAGAGGTCAACCGAGGACAACGTAAAGCTGGCAGTTTCAGACTGGAAGGCGTGCCAATCAGAGCTTCCCAACTCCCCTTCGACTCTCGGCATATGGTTAGTCCAATGTATCATTAAGAATTTTGTCATGTAGTTGCAAAGTTATGGAGATGTTTACTCAATTTTGTCAAATTCTGGTTGGCCCATCAAAGGGAAGTCGTCCATTTTGTAATCAACAGTTTTGTAGCTTTGGCCTAAATTATCAGTACTTTTGCCTAGATAGACTAGTCAAGGAAAACATGCACAGTCTCAAGGAGCTCAACATGAGTTATTGGGTCAGTTTCCCAACAGGGCGACCCATAGCACCAAGGAAAACACTATGTATTTCTCTGGCTCAGTAAAATAAAGTTGAACCTTTACACACACACAAACACACACACAAAAAGTGATTTTTAATTAATAAAGTGACTAAAGTAGGTCACTTTATCATTTAATTAAAAGAGAGCCATTGATCTCATGGATAGATCTCAACCATTAAAGATTAGGTTTTTGGCTCATGTCAAAGTTATAAAAGAAAGAGAGGGCAAAGAACAAAGACACACTAAACATTCATTTCACAAGTCACGAGAGTGAAGGAGAAAATCAGACATCTGATTTTTGGCCATTGGCAAGGATTCCAGCAGTATTTCAGTAAGAAGGTAGTCAGTTTTCAACAAGGACAGGCAGCCATTTAGCAGCAAGGAAAAGAGAAACTTTACAGCAAACAGAGTAGGTCGTACCATCGTCCATACGGATTCCACACCATCATACAAATTCAGTACAGCCTTACAGATTTGAGGGCAGGCTTGCCTTGATTTCCATGCAAACTGAAATTTTCAAGTTTGTTGTTCGTTTGATTAAATTCTCAAAGCCATTTTTCCCTATAAGGGAGCTCTTGTAAGTTCTGAAGAAAATTTTAAATGATGAACTGATCTAGAAGGGTAGAAATGTTTGGGTACTGTGTGATTGCCTTTTTCGTTTTCCTTGCATGCAAAAGTTAATATTACTAACAGATATCTAGACCTAATTTGTTTGCCTAGATAGTTGGTTTTAAGATATTTTAACACCCATCACAGCACATATAATTATAACAAAGACAAACCGAGTAAGAGGAAGGGAAGCAAGCAAGGAAGTGCAAGCAAGTTTGAGAGTACAAACCTGAAACTGAAACGAGCAGCAAGGAAGTCTTACAGGTTCAAGCAGGTTTGCGGTAAGAGAGAACACTGGGTGAACCGAACAGGTAGAGTGGACCAAACAGGTTAGGAGAGCCAAACGGAACCAAACAAACCTGGAACGAAACGTGAAAAGTCCAATCGATTGATGAGCCAAGACAGGTTTGCGCAAGAAACAAATTGATAGTAAACCGAATTTCGGAGGCAAACTTGGTATTATTCATTTGGTTGATTTTTACATGTTGTAAAGGAGGAAACAAATTGAGATCTTGAGTTTCCTATTGTATGTAATTTTCATTCGTATAATAAAGCAGTAAGGCCAGAGGATCGTCCCATAACAATTGTGTACTTATGTATGATTGTGCATATTTGTGATTATTGAAGTGATGTCATGCATTTTGCTTATATAAGTATTGTGATAAGATTATGACAATGAGATTGTGTGTTCTATATTGAGAAGGTATAAGATTCCACTAACTAGTACAGAACATAAACAAAGTAACTTATTGTGAGGCATAGTCCAGGTGGAATAACATTGTGCTACATTAGGTAGTTGCAAAACATGTCAGTGTCACACACTCATGGTGCGTCAAAAGCGCCTTGTAACCATGCAGAGCCCCTAGGGTCATGACAATACTGCACCAACAGGGAAGTCAACAAAAGACTAGACGAAGTTGGATTGAAAGGGAAAGAGCACAATACGATTGTTCTCTCATATTTAGTATTACTAAATTCTTCAGAAGAAGCTACAATGAAGACATTATGGAACAAGTTAGGGGTAATATGAAAAAGTCATATAACCTAAGATGGATGGGTGAGAAAGCATCTAAACACCTTCAATAAAATGGTAAGTCAACTACTATCTATTGATATTAAGATTTCAGATGAAGACGAATGCTTAGTTTGTTGTGTTCTTTATCAGACTCGTGGGATAGTCTGGTTGTTGCCATAGGTAGCATTACCCACCAATATGGGTAACCCCATAGGAGGAATTTTTTCTCCTACATTTCACAACCATCCAGTCAGCCAAACACTCAGTAACCCCTACTAGCCACCATTAAATGATATGCCATTTGCATCAACCATGTGCCCCTCACCATCCAGCATTGACACTTGGAGGAAGGTGAGCTGCTATTCAAAAGGTACTTTGATCATTTTGCAATCGGATGCTTATACTTGTTTGTTTTGGGCGTTTAGTATGGAAAACGAGGTGATTTGGAATATTGACAGACGTTAACCATATTTTTGTTCTCTCACCTTACTAGGGGATTAACTTTTTACCCTAGTCCAATGGGACCTGCCTTAAGGCCCTTTGGGTTATAGGAGGGGTGCTACTTGGAAAGCCATGATTGAGGTAGCATGGTCCATTTTCCCTATGCCATACTTAACACCTTCCATCCCACATTCCAAGCCCCCATATCTCAACTCCATTCTTCAAGTACAACTTGTCATTGGTTGTTGGGGATTTGGCACTCATATGTTCACATACCTTGACTAGGGCCCGGAAACTTTGCCCTAGGATGTTGATGCAGCTAAGGAAAAGAAAAAAGCATATCATGGCCACAATAAGACAAAAGAAGGAAAAATCAAAATGGAAAAGATGGTTGGGGCATAAACATCAACACGTGGGCAAAAGCCTAGCATGAGCTCTACCAATCTCATATGGCCATCAGTCAGTTCTTGAGCACATGATGCTCCATTTCATCAAAGAGGAACCCTTGCATGTCCCAACCCTGATGAGTGATAACTGACTCATCTTTGAGGTGTAATAAAACTGCTACATCATTAAAAGCAAGCTCTAACCCCTGAGCTATAAGCGGAAACACAAGGAAATAATCAAGAAACTCATCAAAGAGGAACCCTTGCATGTCCCAACCCCGATGAGCGATAAATTGACTCATCTTTGAGTAGTAAAACTACTACATCATTAAAAGCAAGCTTTAACCCTTGAGCTATAAGCAGTAATACAAAGAAGTAATCAAGAAGAAGTAAAAGGAACACAAGAGGTGTGGAAAAAGCAAGCCGAATTGGTAGCTCGCGCATCCACGAATGCTCCCTCCTCACATTTCTACACTTAGGATGTGGACACCCCCATCAGTTGGTCCCTTTGACCATGGCACTTGACCATAAAGTCCTCACCCCTCCATTGCCACATTGTTATACATTAACACTTGTCAATTTAAGGGTGAACCAGGGAAATGTCACTTCCCCTTAGGGGCTGGAAGCACCTAATAACGCTGACCATTAGATACCCCTACCTCGAGAGAAAACACCTTTGCGAGAACTTGGTTCTGATTTTGGAATGGATTTGTGTTTAAAGTATTAAATTGCCCTTAACATTCAAATTTGGTTCACTTAGATGCATTATTGATCTCAATCTCTGATGAGTGGTTGCTTTCACTAGAATCCAAGTTGTTTTTGTCAAGTGGTTCAGCAGCCCAGGCTCTGGGCACCCACTCCACAAGTACCTAGGACTTTTGTATAAGTACATGGCTTAAGCAGACGCAGCGATGACAAACTGGAGCCTCCTGACAACAATAGCACATGACACGTCTTAGAGTACTAACCTAGCTTTGAGGATTCTTCATGATACCACTGGACCTAGTATGCCCCCAAGCTGGCCTTGACATGGCCTGATGGGCAAGAGTTAATTCAGACGCCAGATGAGGATGGTCTCCCATTAAGAGACTAAGAAGGGCTTGTTTGCACTACAGAAATCCCTAAAGTTGGAAAGAAGGAGGCCTTATTTGATAGTTGGAGTCCCATGGAGGCCACTTAATAGCACCCCAATAGCACTTGGAACGCCACAAGAGATATTGAGGTGGATTTGAGGGCCATCCCTCAAATTTTGGATCATTTAGGCATCTTCACACATTTTGGCACCTTATTACACCTGTACATGGCATTTGGAGCCCTAACAAGGCATGACATTAGCATTATGAGAGGTTATGGCTCACACGTGTGGCCATTTATGGTCTAATTTGTCATTAAGCTAGTGGATTAGCTTGTAACGAAAGTTCATTTCATGTCAAACTTGTTATTATCAGCTTCATTAGGCTACAATTACTTGAGGTAGACCTCATATAAATAGAAGTCACCTCCATTTCATTTTCATCATTACTTGGACTATTTTGGCCCTCTTGGAGAATTTTGGCATTGTTGTTTTCTTGTGGAAATTTGACTCTATGTTGTACATTGTTATTTGGAGTTATTTCTATGGTCTTGGAGATGTTACTTTGGTGCAATAAAGGCTTGTACATGCATTCTATTCGTAAGTGTGTCTTGGATTTGATATATTTTTATTCTTGTGTCTAATGTATGGAATGGTTAATTATCTGGGGCTTTTATTGTGATAGTTATTGTTGAAAATTAACGCATGGAATCTAGATGATAGCATTATATGCATTACACACTAGTAGAATGTAAATGGTAATCCCATTGGTGAATCTTTAAACTAGCTCTCCCAAATGATTTTGCTCCCTCACAAAAGTAATAGCTAGGGTTTTGAGACTTGGGATTTCATCATTCCCTTACTCCTTGGCAACATCTAGCATATTTTACAATCCATAGATTCCATCATCCCAAGGACTAGGCACTAGACATGTCACTTTATTGATCACCTACAAAATTTACCATAAATCTAATTTTCTCTCTCCTAATCTAAGTTTCAACCCCTTGAGGACAAGCGGCTAGCTAGGGCTAGGGCATGAATTGGACTAGGGTTGGAGTTGTTGGCTTGTGGAAGGATTCAACATTGAAAGGAGCATTGGTTGCCTCAAAACCAGCCCCTTTTAGTAGCTAATCCACCCATTTCAAAACTAAATCCTTCTGCCTTAGTGAGATCTTACACTAGAAAAGCCCTAGTTTGCCCTAGGCTTCAACTTGGGGCTTATTGAAGGCTTTTTGTTCCATTGGTTGCTAATATTCATTGTTTGAAAGCCTTTTCATGGCCTTGCAATTCTAGGTTGATCCATTAGGCTTGCTATTCAGCAAGCCCTAGATTACTTGTGCCCTAATTAGCTATACAGTGGAGGATGAGAATTGCCTTTAACCTTGCTTGAGCCTTGTCCCTAGGAAGATTTTTCCACTATAAGCATGTCTTGTAACCTTATTCCTTGAACTTAGCACATCTCTCATAAGCGATCTACAAAAGGCAAGCCTCCCTAGAGGTGGAAATCCACAAAAGAGCTAGAGGTAGTGGTTGTGGTGACAGTGGGCCACACCTGATTGTTGTCCCTTAATCTAGTTTTTGTCTTGTGAGTTTTCCCCTCACAAGACCTGTTAGATTTTGAAGCAACAAGTCTCATCCTTGTTATCATAGGAGATGAGATGAAAAAACATGGAAAGTCAGAACACAAATGCCTTGTTTGTAAGAGGTCGCTCACGTAATAGAAATAAAAATAAATCCTCAAATGGGAGATCTAAATCTAGAGGAAACTCTAAATTTCTACGAGAATTCATAATGGTAAGTTGGAGATGTGGAAAAGAAGAGCATTACAAGAAATCCTGTAGATCCAAAATTGTTGAGAAAAAGTGAAATGATCTAATGATGCTCCTATATAAACAAAAACCTCCTCAAATAACGAAGGGGATGTGTACTTGGCTTCTTCAAGTACACATGTAGATCATGAGGCTCGATTGGTCAAGTATATGTCAGCCAGTCTAGCTAGTTGTGAGGCCATCTGGCTTCGCAAGATGTTGTTTGGCTTATTTGGTCAGCCGATGAGACCTTCAGTGATTTACTGTGATAATCAGAGTTGCATTAAACTCACGGAGAATCCAGTATTTCATGACAGGTCAAAGCATATCGGGATCAGATATCATTTCATCAGAGACTATGTTCAGAAAGGAGCTGTGAAGCTTGAGTATATTTCCACTGATGAGCAGGTAGCAGACATTCTTACCAAAGCCTTACCACGGGGCAAGCATGTTTACTTCAGAGACAAGATGGGTGTGGTGAGGAACACCTTCCTCGTAAGAGGGAGTTGTTGAAATTTGGTACCGGAGGACAGGTGGTTCCCTGAGGCTTTGATCTTTGGGCTAGGGAAAGGTGTCCAAAAGATTTTAATTTTTCTCCTAAAGTGACTTTATAATTTTTATAAAGTTAAAATCTAATTTTAAAGTGACTTTTATAAAATCAATGTAAAATTAGAAAGGAAAAGTGACTTTGGAAATAAATGACTAAGTGGGTCTTTATTAAAGTGGGGTGAATTAAAAAATAGAAAGTGAGATTTAAAAGTGCATTTAATCTCAGCCATTGATCTAAATCTATTTCAGCAATTGGATTTAGAGATCACCCAAAAGTAACTTGGATCACCCAAAAGTCACTCGGAGTTATATTAAAGGAGGAAAAGGAGGAAAAGTTCATTTATTCTTTCATGAGCAGAATGGGAGAAGGAGAGCAAGAGAGCAAGAGAGATTTCTGGACAAGAAGGAGAAAGAGGCAGCAGTTTGGCACACATACCAGGCATCTCTTTAGCAAAATCAGAACAGCAGAAAGACAAACAGAACAGCAGCAAGAACAAGCAAAAAGCTGATTTTTTTGCTGAAAACTAAGAAGTTTCCAGGTGGTCTGTTGGGCTGAAAACGGATAAGTTTGCTTGCTGAAAAAAATTATTTTGCTGTAATTTTTGCTGAAATTTTCTTGCTGTAAAAAGACATTTTTCAGAAATAAAGAAGAGCTCTCAAACTGGTTTTCCCCAAGAGTTGTAGGGGGTTTTTCCAGGGTCACGTTGACCAAAAATATCAGTGTTTTAATGTGTTTTAATGGCTGTTTATTACTGCTGATTTTTATTTCTGCAATTTCCAGCATTCTGTAAATTTTCCAGAATTTGTGTTTTCAGCAAAATTTATTTTTCCAGCTTGTTGAATGTATGGTTATGGGAAGGGCATTTAACTACATGGGAGAAATAAGGAGAAACTGAAAAACCGGGGTGGGAAAACTGAAAAACCGGGGTGGGAAAACAGAAATTTTAACATGGTATCAGAGCTTGAGTGCTGAAGGGCAGTTTGAGACAGCAAAAGAGAAAAATTACAGCTGCTGATTTTTCACTCAGAAAATTCCAGCAAGCTGATTTTCATAAACAGCAAGTTTTATCTTTACTACAGCAGTGCTATTTTTCAGTTTTAGGACAGCAGGATGTCATTGGGATTAAGGGTGGAGGATAGGTTGGATGGGCATACAAATTACAGTGTTTGGAAGGAGAGAATGCAGAGTATCTTTGAGGAGGCAGAAGTCTGGGATATCATGGTGCATACCACACTGACCCCCGTTGTTGTGCTACTGATGCTACTCAGTTGGTTGCTTATAATAAAAAGAACAACAAGGGTAAGAGGCTGATTCTAGACAGAATCAAAGACCATTGCATTCCTCATGTGAGAGGAAAGAGCAATGCCCATGAGATGTGGACAACATTGTCCAATCTCTACCAGAGTACCAATGAGAACCGGAAAATGGTTATGAAGGAGAAACTGAAGAACATTAAGATGGGCAATGACAGTGCAGCTGGATATCTCACTAAGATTACTAATGTGAGAGATGAGTTGGCAGCGATTGGAGAGGCCATTCTACCCACTGAGTTGGTGCAGATTGCGGTAAATGGCCTCCCCCATTCATGGATGAATTTTGCTGATGGGGTTTGTGCTCGTGAGACCATTCCCACATGGGAGAGGTTTTGGGATGATTGCATTCAAACAGAGATCAGGAAAGGTCATCTTGGGGCAGCCAAGCCAGTTGAGCAGGATGAGGATGTAGCACTAGTGGCAGGAGGCAAGAGCAAAGGGAAGAAGCAGGCTTCCACAAGCAGTGGTGGGGGCAAAGGCAAAGGTAAAGGTAAACAGGTAAACACACAGAAGGACTATTCCAAGGTGAAATGTTGGAATTGTCAAAAGATGGGACACTATGCAGTTGTGTGTCCGGAGAAGAAGAAGAAGAAGGGGAAGGACCAGAGTTTGGCAGCATCAGCAGAGATTGAGGACTTTGCAGGTCATTTTGACCGGGAGTTTGCATTCACTATGTGTGAGTCCTCTAGTGCAGGATCACCTGCCATACAGGTTCAGAGGGAGCAGGCTTTTTCCTCGATTAGCGGAGCATCTACAGGTATCTGGTATGTAGACAGTGGGGCTTCACGTCATATGACAGGAGTCCGTGAGTACTTCTCAGAGCTTTCAGAGAGTGACATTGATGTAGAGGTAGTACTCGGTGATGACAGAGTTGTTAGAGCAGTCGGGGTGGGGACACTGACATTTCAGAGGGAGTCCAAACCTCCCTTGAAAGTGACAGAGGTTCTTTATGTGCCAGGGATGAGGAAGAACCTCATATCTGTCTCAGCTTTGGAGGACAGAGGATATGAGGTACTGTTCAGGGGAGGACAGGTGTTGATGTATCCCAGGGGCGCTCCAGCTGAGTCAGCTAGAGTGATAGGTGTACGCCATGCAAAGGTGTACAAGTTTGCATTCCATCCCCTTTTGGCATTGAGTAGTGGTACTGACAGCAGAGCTAGCAGTTCTGAGCAGTGTGAGATTTGGCACCGCAAGATGGGACATATGTATCATGGAGCCTTGAGGACCTTGTGGGAGATCACTACAGGTATGCCAGATTTCAGTACAGATCACTTTGATACTTGCAGAGGATGTGCTATGGGCACGTTTGCCAAATCCCCTTTTCCCAGCAGTGACAGCAGAGCGACTGGGATACTTGATTTGATTCATTCTGATGTGAGCGGTCAGATGTCTCATGGTTCCTTGAGTGGATATGAGTACTATGTTTTATTCATTGATGATCACTCCAGGAGGACCTGGATTTATTTCTTGAAGACCAAGAGTGAGGTCTTCAAGCGGTTTTAGGAGTTTAGAGCTCTTGTGGAGACACAGACAGGTCGGAAGATCAAGTCTCTGAGGTCGGACAATGGAGGAGAGTATACCCTTGGAGAGTTTGTTGACTATTGTGCGGAGGTAGGCATTAGGAGGGAGTTCACTGTTCCTTACAACCCCCAGCAGAACGGGGTTGCGGAGAGGAAGAACAGATCCATCATAGGGGCTGCCAAAGCCATGTTACATGATCAGGGGGTGCCATTGTTTTTGTGGGCAGAGGCCTGGCAACACAGCTGTTTACTTGCAGAACAGGATTCTGCATCGTGCCTTGGGGCACATGACTCCGGAGGAGGCTTTCTCTGGGAAGAAGCCTGATATTGGTCATCTTCATATCTTTGGATGCATTACATCCTCCTATATACCCAAGGAGAAGAGGACCAAACTAGAGCCCACCGCAGAGAAGGGTATCTTTGTGGGCTACAGTGAGACCTCAAAGGCCTTTCGGATTTACATTCCTGCATAGAGGGGAGTTGTTGTCAGACGGGAAGTGAAGTTCGAGGAGGACAGGGCCTTTGGGAGATCACGGGAGTTGGAGTATCTGGATCAGCCAGACCCTCAGCAGCAGTTGAGTCAGTCGCAGGGATCCAGTGGGCAGGGATCAGGAGGATCAGGAGGATCAGGAGGTACATCTATGACGATGTCAAGTCCATCAGTGAGCAGTGGCTCACGGAGCCATAGGGGTGGTGCTCCGAGCAGGTCACAGAGCAGTCCACTAGGGAGTCCACTTATGGACAGTTCACACGGTACCTCAGCTTCTACAGGTTCAGGTGCAGGCAGGAGGACAACAGACAGACAGTCAGGAGTTGTTCAGGCTACTGATGGTGATGAGGAGGAGGAGTTTCATTCTCCTATGGGAGAAGCATGCTTAGGGAAGAGGAAGCCCAAGTGGCTCAGGACACCTTGAGAGATGCCACGTCTGTTGCTGAGCCGAAGAGGCCGGTCAGAGAGAGTAGACCACCTGAGATATTTTGTAGCTATATGGCGATGGTTACCAGCATCCTTGACTCTTGAGCCTTCTAGCTATGAGGAGGCAGCTAGCCAGCAGGTCTGGAGAGAGGCCATGCAGGAGGAGTATTCTTCTATCATGAAGAATGATGTTTGGGAGGTGGTGCCGAGGCTTGAGGGCAAGTCCGTGGTTACTTCCAGATGGCTTTACAAGGTAAAGCATGCTGCAGATGGCAACATTGAGAAATTCAAAGCGAGGTTTGTGGCTAGAGGGTTCTCCCAGGTAGAGGGAGTTGATTATGAAGAGACCTTCGCTCCCGTGGCTCGATATACTTCGATTCGCTCCATTATATCGATAGCAGCAGAGATGGGTTGGAAGATCCACCAGATGGATGTGAAGACCGCATTTCTCAATGGCTTCATACAGGAGGAGTTGTACATTGAGCAGCCACAGGGCTTTGAGGTGCATGGGAAGGAGTCCCATGTGTGCAGACTGAAGAAGGCCCTTTATGGCCTGAAGCAAGCTCCCAGAGCTTGGTACTCCAGGATAGATACTTATTTGCAGGGGATGGGTTTCACAAAGAGTGAGGCAGATCTGAACCTTTACTTTATCATGATAGGTGAGGAGCCTCTCATTCTGGTGCTGTATGTGGATGACTTGGTAATTACAGGTGCGGAGAGACTCATAGAGCACTGCAAGAGAGATCTTGCAACAAAGTTTGAGATGAAGGACATTGGTTTGATGCATTACTTTTTGGGTTTGGAGGTGTGGTAGGAGGAGGGGCATTTCTTCCTGGGGCAGGGGAAGTATATTGTGGACATCCTTAGCAGATTCCACATGGAGGATTGTAGACCCATGTCGACACCGATGATTACCAACTGGAAGAAGCTTCATGCTTCAGATTCTGAGTTGGTGGATCCCACATTGTACAGGCAGCTGATTGGTTCCTTGATGTATTTAGTCAACACTAGACCAGATTCTGTTTTGCAGTCAACACGATGAGTCAGTTTATGTGTGAGCCTAGAAAGATTCACTGGGTGGCTGCAAAACACATTTTGCGGTACTTGCAGGGGACAGTGGATTATGGTCTGGGCTACGGGCAAGGAGATGGAGTGAGATTGGTAGGATACACTGATTCTGATTGGGCAGGTTGTGCTTCTGATAGGAAGAGCACTTCAGGGTGTTGTTTTGGGTTGGGTTCAGCAGTAGTGTCATGGTTCAGCCGGAAGCAGCAGTCAGTAGCACTGAGTTCAGCAAAAGCAGAGTATATGGCAGCCAGTCTAGCTAGTTGTGAGGCCATGTGGCTTCGCAAAATGTTGTTTGGCTTATTTGGTCAGCCGTTGAGACCTTCAGTGATTTACTGTGATAATCAAAGTTGCATTAAACTCACGGAGAATCCAGTATTTCATGACAGGTCAAAGCATATCGGGATCAGATATCATTTCATCAGAGACTATGTTCAGAAGAGAGCTGTGAAGCTTGAGTATATTTCCACTGATGAGCAGGTAGCAGACATTCTTACCAAAGCCTTACCACGGGGCAAGCATGTTTACTTCAGAGACAAGATGGGTGTGGTGAGGAACACCTTCCTCGGTAAGAGGAAGTGTTGAAATTTGGTACCGGAGGACAGGTGGTTCCCTTAGGCTTTGATCTTTGGCCTAGGGAAAAGTGTCCAAAAGATTTTAATTTTTCTCCTAAAGTGACTTTATAATTTTTATAAAGTTAAAATCTAATTTAAAAGTGACTTTAAGTGATAAAGTTACTAAGTCTAATTCTAAAGTGACTTTTATAAAGTCAATGAAAAATTAGAAAGGAAAAGTGACTTTGGAAATAAATGACTAAGTGGGTCTTTATTAAAGTGGGGTGAATTAAAAAATAGAAAGTGAGATTTAATGTGCATTTAATCTCAGCCATTGATCTAAATCTATTTCAGCCATTGGATTTAGAGATCACCCAAAAGTCACTTGGATCACCCAAAAGTCACTTGGAGTTATATTAAAGGAGGAAAAGGAGGAAAAGATCATTCATTCTTTCATGAGCAGATTGGGGGAAGGAGAGCAAGAGAGCAAGGGAGATTTCTGGACAAGAAGGAGAAAGAGGCAGCAGTTTGGCACACATACCAGGCAGCTCTTCAGCAAATCATACAGCTGAAAGAACCAGCAATAAAAGGCAGATTTTTGCTGAGCAAACAGTAAAAGGCAGATTTGTTTTTGCACAGAAATCGAGGCAACTAATTTTCTGCACAAAAATTGAGGTCCATACAGCCTGTCAGTATAGTCCGTACAGCCATTCGTACCGTCCGTACAGTAGTCGTGCAGCATTGTGTTGCTGTTTGGAAATTTCCAGTGGGCTGTGAGGCTCAAAAATCGAGATAAGTTGGAAATTTGTTTGTTGATTTTGCTTATTTTCGCTGAAATTTCTCATTGTAAAAGGACATTTTCCAAATATAAAGAAGAGCTCTCAAACTGGTTTTCCCCAAGAGTTGTAGGGGGTTTTTCCAAGGTCACGTTGACCAAAAATATCATGTTTTAATGTGTTTTAATGGATGTTTATTACTGCTGATTTTTATTTCTGCAATTTCCAGCATTCTGTAAATATTCCAGAATTTGTGTTTTCAGCAAATTTATTTTTTCCAGCTTGTTGAATGTATGTTTATGGGAAAAGGCATTTAACTACATGGGAGAAATAAGGAGAAAACTGAACAATCGGGAGGGTGGGAAAACAGAAATTTTTACCAAAACAAAATCATTTTCCAAGGATTTGATAATTAGATTCCACATTCTTCGAAGGGGGATTTTTCCTTATTCTAGATCAACATGTGGAATCTTCTTCTGAAGAGAACACTCTCCCCCGACTGAAACTCCAACAACGAATGATGCATTAAGTGATTGTAATGATAGAATTGGGAGAATCAATCTTGATTCAGTCCCAACTCAATCAACAAAGCAGCTGACCACTCAGAAAGGTCCCCAAAGTGGCTGACAAAGACACTTGAAAGTGTTCATCCTGATGAAATTGGAAAAACAGGAACCAGAAATTCAAACCGACAAAATGGAGGTGATGTAGATGACTCTAATTCCCCTGTTGATATGGATGTTTCTTATGATTGTGAATTGAACTTGTCTACAGATTTTGAACCAACTTCCTTTAAAGAAGCTGCTTCTCATGATGAATGGAAAGACGCAATGCAAAAGGAGTATGATGCCCTCATAAAGAACGACACTTGGAAGCTGGTTGATCCTCCATTTGGAACCAAACCAATTGGCTGCAAGTGGGTCTATAAGAACAAGTACAAAGCTGATGGCTCACTTGACAAGCACAAAGCTAGGCTTGTGGCAAAAGGTTTTGCACAGAAGGAAGGGGTCGATTATGAGGAAACTTTTGCTCCCACAGCAAAATGGGCCACCCTCTGGACACTCTTTGCACTAGCAGCTCAGAACGGTTGGAAAGTCCATCAAATGGATGTAAAAACTGCCTTATTGAATGGAGATCTAAAAGAGAATGTTTTTATGTCCCAGCCTGAAGGATTTTCTGTGAAAGGACATGAACATAAAGTATGCAAACTTGTGAAGTCCTTGTATGGCCTCAAACGAGCACCACGAGCTTGGTATGAAAAACTAACTGAGCATCTTCTGAAACTCAACTTCAATCATTTTGATCTTGATGATGCAACTTTATTTGTCAAGAAAGTTGGCAAAATAGTTGTATATCTTGTGGTATATGTAGATGATCTTTTAATGAAAGGGAACAATGAAAGCTATATTGCATCCATAAAGAAAGAATTAGGAAAAAGTTTTGAAATGACTGATTTGGGCTATGTTCATTACTATATTGGCATTGAAGTAACCCAACATCCAAAATCCATATTTCTTTCTCAAAAGAAATACATTGGAGATTTGTTAAATAGATTTGGCATGACAGAGTGCAATCCTCTTTCTACTCCAATGGAACAAAACTTAAAGCTCACATCTATTGAAGGAAAGGAATTTGAGGATGCAACAAAGTATAGACAGCTTGTAGGAAGTCTCATCTACCTCACTACTACCAGACCAGACATTCACATGACCTTTGGTTTCGTATCCCAAGGTCTCTTGGACTTCCTTAGACTATTCAACTTCCACACCAACGCCTAGAGGATTAGGTGTTCAACATTCCCCCCCTTAATCTGAATGGCTATGTATGAGTCCAAGAAGAGAGTTGTAATACAAAATGTGCAAAAAATGCATGGCAACACTAGGTTGAATGTGTTCTCTCAAATGTTGGTAGAAGGGAGGTGGTTTAAGTTTCACCACCAACACTGGAACGCTTAGTGTAGTTCCCAGAACTCTTCCAAGTCTGGCATGAATCTCAAGTATTTTGCTAGAGGAAGTGCTCCTGATATTTTGAAGAGGGAAACCTGGGGGTCTCACCCCACATAAAAGGGAGAACCTCAACCTGAAAAGGGAGGTCTCAACCTATGATGGTTTACGGATGACCAACAACTCTGGAATGCTTAATGCAATTCCTAGAACTCTTCCAAAACTAGCAAGAAGATGAAGTATTCTACTAGAGGAAGTGTCCCCAATTCTTTGAAGAGGTATCATTGATTGAAGGCATGGTCAAGGGCATATTTTTCTCAGGCTACAACTCTGAATCTCATATGGCAGGTTGTGGCTTAGGCTCGCTTGATGTGGATTTGAAGCTTGTATATGACCATCACTTCCCCCCCTGTTAGATCTAAGGTGAGAAGACAAAGTGATCTCAACTGCAAGATTTTTCAATATTCAAGAAAAAAATGTGTTGTATGAGAAAAATATCTTCTTAGTTGTTGAAGCTTATTGCCAAGAAGCGATCCATCCAAGATCAATCTTTGTTCATGCAGGAGATTTGTTTCTAAAGCATCTGTTTGAAGAATGACTGGTTTTGTGAAAATGCTTACATGGGTGAAGATCAAAATAGTGATATTTCACACGGCCAACTCGGTCATAGTGTTTGCATTTCACAATCTGTTGTTGTTGTTGTGGAAGAGGAGAGAAATCTGGAAGAGCTGAAGGTGAACTGTCATGAAGGAATCCAGCACTCTAAAACTGAATGGGCTTTGAGTAATCTGGAATATGAAAGGAAACCTCCTTATCATATCAAATACCTATTATGTGCTTGTTTCTAAAAACCTCTTCCCAAGGTCTGATAATGGGCTTGGGAAGTGCAAACTAAACTTCTGCATATGCATGTGACTCTGCGGCTTTAGTGGGCACTGGATCTGAATCAACTGTAACATTATTGTCTTGCTGTTCATGGGAGTCTATTTCAATATTCTGAATAGAAATAGGTTCATAATGATCACTCCACTGCTGTAATTATTCCTCCAGGAATTGAGATTCAAGCTGCAAAATGGCAATGTTTTCTTTTGCATGTTGTATACATGTCTGAATTTTGGAGAGAGAGTCTTTGTTGATTCTGAATTTCTTGTCAATTGCTGAGTGTATTATAGTATTTAGGAACTCTAATACTTCGCCAATTAAAACTATTTCAGAAAAAATGTACCAATATTATAGCCAATACAAATTTCTTCTCTCCTCCACAAAGTAATTCTTTTATATAAAATGTCGAGAATACACTAACAATGGTTCTATTTATTTATAGAGAAAATTCCATAAAAATGTTGGTGCAATCATATAGATTTTCCAATACATAGTAGAGGCATATTTGACCCACAACACTAGTACACCACCACTCAGTAGCAATAAATATGACTCCAAAATTAGTGTTTAACGCACATACCAAGTTTTGCAACTATACAACACAAAGAATGGCACCAACACAATGCATAAAGATGCACATACATTCCTAAACACTCACGCTGTATATAAACACATTTACTCTGCAACCCATCTCACAAATATATTGTAGAATGCACATATAACACCAACCTTCAAGTAACTTGACAATATGCATTCACAATCTTTTGTTTTATCCAACGGACAAGTGTACAAACTTCAATGATTCAATAGAGAAATAATGCACGGTTGAGTAGATATTCTACGTTCCAGTTTAGAGGTAATGTTGAAGACAATAGAGCTACTACTTTCCACCACTTTCCTTCAGAAATTGATAAGCCTTTCCCAAAGTCTCTTGTTTCCAACAAAACGAAGATCCTTTCCGGGACAAAGTATATCAACACCCACTTCGTATGAGTTGGATTAGTGATATTTATGTGCTAGAAAGATAGGTAGTGTGATTGGGAAAGGCGGCAGTATTATAAAATGCTTGAGGCAAGAAACTCATGCCAAGATCAAAATTGCATATTGTATCCCTAATGTGGAAGCGAGGGTTATTATTATCTTCAACTCTCGAAAGGACCAACCAAAAGGAGAGAGAATTTTCCAGAGTTTCCTCGTTCCGCCAAGACTTACCACTTCTGCCAAATTTAGTCTATCTATAAATTATATTCTGTGATTTCCTACTGGTGGGCTAGTTGGAGGTGTTAAGGATAATCGTTAAAAACGAGAAGCTATTCCTTCAAGTTTGGGTAGAACTTCTTCTCGGGTTTCCTTTGGAGTATCAGTCATCATCCTCCAATTTTAGTTATTATGCTAAAATAGTAGAACTATTTAATTTACCCGGTATATGGCAAACCTTAAAATTTTCCACAGAACCAAAAGGAATTAAAACCCCAGTTCATAACCTTATCGCGTCCGAAATTTAAATTAACGCACATTCATCTTCCATTGCGATCACCATTAAATTAGACCCATATAAATGAACAACTATCGTGTCATCCACTCACCAACTAGCTTGGCCGATCCCCACCATTGATTAATCCCACGTGATTCAAGAATTATTGCATAATCTCATGTGAAATCTTGCACGAAGCATAACAAGTTGAGAACACGTGAGAAAAGTGGTTATCACGTCCTATGTGTCAACCCCTCAGGTTAGTCGTGAAAATTTTTAGAATACCATTTACAGCTTTTAGGGCATGAGAGATACTTCTTACTGCCTATGAAGACTGCTCAATTATTTTGCATGTTTTCCACCCTTTCATTGACACGTTCCTTTATGTGATCCATCCATTTCTTAACTTAAGCTCCAGTGATAAGATCTTTGTCACTCATCTTCAATTAACCCTATCCATTGATCCGACTAATCCAACGGTTACTATGCACTGTTACATTCTTTTCTTTCTTATTGTGTATAACCTATTTGGATTTCTTCCTATGTATTTTATCTCACCTTATGGTCTTCAATTGTTTTTATCTCTATCTCCACTATGTTTCTTCATTACTTCATGCCTTTACGCTTCCTTCGTAAATCCTTAGGTTTTAGGAAGCTTTGTAGTTATACCTTCACTGTAACATTGAAGGTTTTCTCCAATACTATTTGTGTGCAAACCTGTAACACTCTTCTTTGCCTTCTTCTTGGATTTTTCACACCTTTGGCAGAGCGCTCAGGTACAGAGTCCAAGTGGGTACATTTCTGCTATTTGAGGGAGTGGATAGAGAACCCAACATAAATCTAGCTAAGAGATGTCAGTTAGACAGTGTGCAATATGAAATAGGCATGCACATAATAATGGGAGTTCTATCTGTAGGAATGCATAATTAACATGCTCAGAGAGGCCACAACACAAGTGGCTCAGATTGGAGCAAGGCAGGAGTACACTCGCTCTGATACCATGTTAGACACATACATGGAAACAACAGAATATTAAAGATAAGCATGAGAGTATATCTATTATTAATAAATGATATACATTTATAGTACATTCACATGACCTTTGGTTTCGTATTCCAGGGTCTCTTGGAATTCCTTAAACTATTCAGCTTCCACACCAACCCTTAGAGGATTAGGTGTCCAACAGATCTAAATAACTTTATGTTAGCCATTAATCTTAATGGATTTGCACATGAAGATGTTGTAATTAGACTATTTCGTTATACCTTCCAAGTATCTGTTGCGTCTTGGTATTTTTCCCTCCCTGTAGGTTTAATAAGAGACTGGGATACATTTCAAGAAGTATTTCTTGCAAAATTTGGTGATGACAGGACCATTACATCCTTTATAAATGATATTTCTAACTTAAAAGAGAATTAAGATGAAAGGATCAAATACTTCAACTCCAGATTTAAAAAGTTACTACACAAAATCATAGCTGCCTCAAAACCTACAATAGATTTACAAATAGAATGGTACATATCCTTTCTTCCTACTAATATTGCAATTTTTGTAGATAGAGCAAGTAAGGCTACCCTTGTAGAAAACATGAAAGAATCCATGTCTGTAGAAAGAAGGATTATAACTTTAGAAAAGAGATCACAGACAAAACGAAAGGAAGTCAAAGAAGGTAACATTTAAAGATGATTCAAAAAAGAAAACTTCAAAGGACCCTTTCGATTTTGAAGGCCTTCATAAATTGTTAAAAACCATGTCCAATAAACTGGTCGAAATCAAGAAGCAAGTCGCAGAATCATTTGCTCCCAAGAAACCTATTCGCTCACTTAAAAGAAACCCTTATTCTACATTGCAACCACCGAATATTATTTCAAATGTTGAATTTGATCAAGAAACAGAAGAAGACTCACCAGCCGAAGAGGAAGCCGAAATGGAAGAAGAAGTTGAATAAAATTAAATGTGGGATTTCATTCTTCCAATTGAAGAAGAAGCACAAACT
The DNA here is from genome assembly GCA_000404065.3 of Pinus taeda. Lineage (NCBI taxonomy): Eukaryota > Viridiplantae > Streptophyta > Pinopsida > Pinales > Pinaceae > Pinus > Pinus taeda. The sequence continues at coordinate 110,867 of APFE030195869.1, read as the reverse complement.
ATGCCAATAACTACAAGAACTAAAAACTCTCTTGATATGTCTATAACAAATCAGAAATAGAAAACTGCTACTCCTGTAAAGGAGAAACCATTATGTAAGAAATCTAAGACTAGTCAAACTGATCCTATTCCACTAGATCCTCCAAGTGCTTCGAAAACATGGGTAATCTCAAATACAATGGAATATAACATAGTCAAAGATATGAAAAAGATGAGAGCAAACATTTTATTTCACGAACTCACTAAACTCAAGCAACAACTAAAAATTCTATTAAGAGAGTTAAAAGTAGTTTTTGTATCCCCTCTACCATCTGTTGTAGTCACTCAAGCTACCTACGATATGGGAAAACCTCCCTCATCTTCAAACAATGTAAATCCGACAGATTTAGTCTTGATAGGTGATAGGTCTATCTCTCATACACTTCCATTTCTTCTTAGTTATGAGATTTTCAATAGAAATGTCCATAATTGCCTTGTTAATTTAGATGCCTCTTCAAATATTATGCCAAGGACAGTGTGGACGAAATTGAATATTACACCTCAAAAATATGTGGCAGACATAGTTCAATTGAACAGGACAAAAGTAGAGATACTTGGAGAAATAACATCAGCTTCAATTAGGATTTCCTCTAAATTATCCAAAAGTTTCGTAGATAATCAATATTATAGTGGTTGATATCCCTAATTTTATGGTTTAATTCTAAGTATAGATTGGTCTCAAAAGTTGCACGGATAGTTCACAACTGATTAGACTCACATGTGGTTGCCGCACAACAATAAACCAAACCAAATCATAGTAGACCGAGAGAAGTTCATGAAATACATAGCCACTGATATCGAGGGAAGCAATGAATTTGTTGCCTTCACCAGCAATATCATTGGTAATTATTCAACTTGGTTATTTTTGGGATCTTTTAATGCTCAAATATCCCCCTTTCTGAACGATGTTGTAGTGTCTCAAATAGAGAATTTTTCACAAATAGATGCTTCGAAGTGTGTAAATATAGTAGATAAAATTTTAGATAATTCATTATTTTGGACTATTTATTTTGATGGTTCGAAATATGAAGATGGTGCAGGTGCATGATGTATTTTAATCAACTCGCGAGGAGAGAAAACCATGTTAGCCTGCAGACTTGAATTTCAATGCATTAACAATACCGCAGAATATGAAGCATTGATCCAAGGGTTGTATTAATCCATTGGCGTTATGTCAAATATTTGCAAGTATATGGTGATTCTGAAATAATCCTTAAACAGGTAAGAAATACAATTGATTGTGTGATTTGGCACCTTAAACATTATCAATCTCTTTCCCAGAATATTTCTTCTCATTTCGCTGCTTTTGACATTTCTTCAGTTTCCAGATTGCAAAAGCAAGTGTTGATTTACTTGCTAATGTGGCATCCAAGATTATTCCTTTGGAAGAATTTAGTCCAGATAGATTCTCAATAGAGTTAGTTTATAGGTTGTCCATTCCTGATAATGTGACAAATTGGAGAGTGTTTAATAATGATGCAAATATAATCGATTTCCTTAAATCAGAACGATATTATGAGGGAAATATCATAGATGAACATGAGAATGATCTACAAATCATCCATAAACAAGACAAAAATCCAATTCTGAAGTCTCTAGTTTAGATGGAAGATCTCTATGATTTAACGGATAGGTTCAAGAAGATTACCAAGTCCAAAACTCAGAGTTCCACTCTAAGATTTGGAGTGGTAAACCAAGGTTCAACTGAAAAACCTCAAAACGTCAACCTAGGTCTTGGTTTATCATCTGAAGAAAGGATATCATTCATTAAGTTGTTAAAAACATATAAAGGTGTCTTTTCCTTGGATTATGTAGATATCAAGACGTACGATACCTCTGTAATTCAACATACCATACCAATGACTTCGAATGAAAAGCCAATACAAGAGAAGCTTAGGAAAAATCACCCAAACCTTGAAAGTCAAATCAAATCTAAATTGAACAAGCTTCTTGAAGCAAAAATAATCTTTCCTGTTAGACACTAAAAGTGGGTATAAAATATGGTCCATGTGAGGAAAAATAATGGTGATATTAGGATTTGGATTAATTTTAGAAACCTAAATATAGCTTGTCAAAAGGATAACTTTCCTCTGCCTACTATGGAGCTATTATTGCAATGAGTTGCAGGTTCCAAATTAATGTCTTTTATAGATGGATTTTCAAGATACAATCAAATTCTAGTACATCTAAATGACATATTGAATAAAACATCCAGGACCAAGTGGGGGACATACGCCTATCAGAAGATGCCTTTCTGACTCATAAATGGAAGTACTACATTTCAACATGCTATGGATATTTCTTTCAAATGTATGATTAATAGATCAATTGTTATTTACCTATATAAAAACACAGTCTATTCTAAGGATAGAAACAATCATTTAATTAACCTAAAGCACATTTTTGAAAGATGCAAGAAATATGGCATTTCTTTAAATCCCAAAAAATCTTACTTTTCTTTACCAGAAGGCAAACTCCTTGGATTTATAGTGTTCAAGAAAGGAAGTTACATTGATCGTGATAGATTCCAAGAGATTGAAAAAAAATCCTCTCCCACATAACAAAAATACCATCCAATCATTCCTAGGCTAAATTTTTTTTTTTTAAAGATTTGTTCCATATTTTTAACAGATTGTCCTGCCCCTTCAAGCAATGATAAGAAAAAACACAGTCTTCAAGTGGGGCAAAGATGAAAGAGAATCATTTAAGTTGATAAAAAAAACCATTACCAATTCTCCTTCTTTACCAACTCCTGACTTTCTAAAACCTTTTGTGTTGTACACTTTTTCATCCAATACATCATATGCAGTGGTTTTAATACAGCTGAATGATCAAAATATCGAGGACCCATGTCTTTTTTTAGTTATAGATTGCAAGGTTCTGAGTTAAATTATTCAGTTGTTGAGAAACAATTTTTTTTTTTTTTTTAACCTTGAAACATTTTAGACATTTACTTCTTAAAACACATACAAAGATAGTAGTACCTTACCCTGCAAGAAGACAATTATTGATTCAAAGGGAAGTAGGGGAGAAAAGAGCCAATTTGGTTCCTTCACTTCAAGAGTACAATGTAGAAATCCAACCAGCTAAAATTGTTAGGGGCCAAGGTTTTTACAAGATGTTAACTGGAGCTTCCACTTATCAGCAAGAGAATACCAAGGTAATGAAGTGCAAATATCATAGGGATGCCTTAATGATTCACAATCGCAATATGCTGATTTGAAGTTTTATTTGAAGAATGGATATACTCCTATGCATCTCAATTATAAAATAAAGTGTGCTTTAAAGTTGAAATCTAATTAGTATGAATTAATCAATGATGTATTGTTTACGAAAAAATATGATTCAGTATTGTTAAGATGCCTAGAAAAACCTAAATCTGAAAAGGCCATGAAGGAATTACATGATGGACTAGCTGGAGGACATTTTGGAGGAAACACCACAACTCACAAAATCCTGCATGCAGGTTATTATTGGCCAACACTATTCAAGGATGCGCATGAATATGCAAGAGAATGTTGAAGCTATCAAACTACAGCTGGAAGAGAAAAGAAGTTAGCATCCCCTTTGCAACTAGTGAACATCCAACAACCATTCGAATAATGGGGATTAGATATAATTGGTGAGATTGTTCCTAACTCTTCCAAGTAGCACAAATACATCCTTATAGCTATTGATTATTTTACAAAATGGGTAGAATTTGTCCGACTAAAGATAGCTAATATAGAAGTTATCACAAAATTCATTAATCAGTACATAATTACCGAGTTTGGCTTACCTACACCTTAAATGTTTGACAATGCATCTTATTTCTCTGAAAATACAATGATGGAATTTTCTTTGAAGCGAGGTTTTAAATTAAAGTATTTAGCCAAAAATTATGCATGGGGTAATGGATTATCATAATCAACAAACAAAAACCTCATCATAATCATCAAAAAGACTATTGACCAAAATCATAGGAATTTGCACAAAGCATTGATATTTGCTCTTTGGGAAGATAGAATTACACAAAAGGCCTCCATCGGTTCTTCTCCTTTTGTTTTAGTTTATGGAAAATAAGTTGTTCTCCCACAAACATAGCAATTCCATTTCTTTCCCTAGTACAATTCATCAATGAAAACCCTTTCTATTCTATCCAAGCAAGACAATTCCAAATTCTTAAACTCGAAGAAGATTGAGAAAAGGATAAAGCAACCCACTTCCATCATCAACAATTAGTCAAATCCTCTTTTGATACAACCTCTACCAATCATAAAGCTTTTGAAGTAGGTGACCTAGTTTTGGAATGGGACAAAGCACATGAGGAAAAGGTATACATACCAAATTCCAATGACTATGGCTTGGCCCTTTCCAAGTCATTGAGAAAATTTGTCAATAAACATTTCTTTTACAACACTTATCAGGAAGGACAGATTCCTTGCCCATTAATGGGAAAATTCTTAAGAAATACTTTTCCTAGAAGATAACCTCTTCTAATTTTGTATCACATCCACTTTAAAATTCTTAGGAAATTAAAGGTTATATGGTATTTACTTTTGGTTTTTCAAAATAAAATCTTTGATAATATTTTTTATTTTTCGCTTCTATAAGTAGGAAAACATAAAGAAATAATTCGGACATTTGACTATATAATTAAGCTTGATTTCTTTGGAAAAACTTGATTTTGCTCAAACATTTATTTTATGAACAAACTCTTACCTTTACAAAGTATAGATGTGTTGTTATCAGTCAAGAAAAGAATCATTAGCCTAGTAAGGACTTTCTGGAGTTGAGTATCTTAAAACTCTATCATTATCATCCAAAACTCTTAAAGGAGCCAATGATTCACCCCATATAATTATTATTATTATTATTTTTTATTTTTTTTCTTTAGAGTGTAATTCAAAAATATAAAAATACTTAGAAGATAATAAGTCTCATTATGAGCTTGTTTACCATGATCATAAGGAAATAGTTAAAATGATGTTACCAAAATTGTGTACCAAATTAGGGTAATAGCCAATGATCTAATCAATCAAAAGACAAGCGGTCTCATCAAGATCCATTTTGTTTAGTTTAGTCACAACCACTAAGTGGCATCGTCATTATCAGGTTACCAATCCTAGTCAATGTCTTTTAAGAAACTTAAAGTGAATATCACTTTGAGTTTTGAAGATTGCTCCAGAAGGGAAAATAAATCATTGTTGGTTAAAAGATAATCCTTTCTAGGCTATGAATGCCTACTAGTAGTAGATGCTTTATCTCTGATAAATTAGTAAACACCAAAAACTAATCTGTAGAAGACACCCGCTATATCTCTTTAAATATTAATATTGGTTGGTGAACGAATTTGTATTTTTATCACTACAAAGGGTAAAGTAGTTCAATAAATAGATTAAGTGATTATGATTCTAGAGAAATGTTGTTTACTTTATAACTCATGTAATTATTATTCCTATAACTCTTACTTTTAAATTTCTATAAATTTCATAAAACCAATTAGAGATAACTAGTTCTCCCAAGTGAATCGCCAATTGTTGTACTATGAAACAATCGCCCCATTTATATATAGTAATAGCTAATGTTAGACATATAAATGGGGACCTATTTTTTTAAATCTTTTAGTCGTTAAAAAATAAATCCTGACTCTAAGAAATTTCCTTGAAAACTCTTAGAACAACCCAAGTTTGGGATCCTCATCACAAATCGCAAATCACATTTTTCCCATGTAATGATCATAAAAACCTTAAAGAAATTGTGATATGCGATCAAACCTCCCATTGCGACACACCAATCAAAACCCCTTAAGAATTCACAATCTCATTTCATAGGAGTCAGAAGTAAATAAGATGTGTCACTATGTCATTTGTTAACAATTTGCGAAATGCAAAATTGCGATATTCGCTATCGCATTTCGCATTATAAGCGGAAAACATTATATAACATTATTTTAAAAATTGCGATGCACAAATAAAGCAACAAGCATGGGAAGTAACTGTGTTTTAATATAATAATGAATGATTTGATAGGGTAATTAATGTTTAGCCACCCAAGGAGAGGTAATGATTTTCCATGTTATGGCTAGTTAACGCTAAGTATCTCATTTGAAATTCAAGGTCATTTCACAAATATTCTAGCCTTAATTGCCCAACATTGTCTGTGCTGATATATCCTGTCCATTTGAAGCAAGCTACAAAAGACATGTCATTGCAGAAGGTGATGTAGAAACAGAAAAAGAAGAGCATTACAGAGTCTGACATAACAAAAATGTCTCCTATATTCTTTGATATCTTCTGCATCACTGATGGGGGAGAAACAACTTGGGAGATCATATACAATAGGCTTGAGGATAAGTGTCCCAATATTACTATCACAAAACTGACGTATGACTCAATAAAACCTTTGGGACTCTAATTCAAAGATTTTGTATGTTCTTTCCTTCATAGAATAGGAGAGAGAGAAAAAAATCCTCCTATACACTGACATGATTAGGTGGGTGGTGGAAAACCTCACTATTGAAGATAGGCGATTCAAGAACTCGAGAATGGAACTCATGGGGTAATTCAAAGTAGAAGACCTAAAGAAAACGTACCATATACATGACCCTAAGGATATATATGATAAAACATACATGGCCAACTCTGCAAAGAAGAAGGAAGAACCCTTTAAGATGATCTAGGGCTGGAGGGTACTAGAGAACAAGTTCAAATTCGATAAAAAGGGTATGTATCCTTTAGCCTCTTTAACAAACCCCTACACCTATGTTGCTGCTATCTTATGTAGACTATACGGGTTACCTAATAATTCTAAGTTTTTCATAGAATGGATTCCTTTGATTGATGCATGTGTCAATTTCCACATTATGAATTGGGCCACCATCCTATTTGATAATGTAGCCATTGTCGTCACCAAATATCGACAAAAGGGATCCTCCTCTCCAGAGAACCTTCCTTTCTTCTATTTCAGTGCCTAAATTATGTATGCCATATGCTTCTGCACTAAATTTCCAATCATGGGTTCGAAATGGACCTTGAAGGAACCCTACCCTATCCATCTTAGCCATAAACAAATTTGGGAATCCCATTATATACCCTATGTCTATAAAATATGCCATGCTATTATTTTGCGATTACATCAATTATTTTTCAATAAGAAAGCCCCCAAGTTTCCCAAGAAGCTGCTACAGACCTTCTTGCAGTTGAAAAATATTTTGTCAAAGAATGGTTCACCTACATTAGGAATTTTGGTAGTACAACAGACCCACATGTCCTCCCTTTGCTTGTCTCTAATAAATTGTTAGCAAGAGAAATAGCCCACCAGATTGTGGGAAAAGGCTTGACCAAAGTTATGAAAGAAAACGAGAAGTTATTATGTCCATCTTTTCCTATTAGGTGCAGTTCCTTTTCATTAACAAATTTTAACCATACAATAAAAGAGTCAGTAAACCCAGAAAGCCTCACGATCCATACTTTTCCCAAAATGAAATTTGATCCAAACAAGATAGTGCATAGCATCACAACTGTAGTAAATATCAAGCCTTATAGCCATGAGGCTATGATTTTGAATACCTTGTTACAGTCGGCTCAATCCTTTGAACAACCATTCAAATGGGCAAGGAAAACTCTAAGTCTTGGAGATTTTGAAAGCTTTGAGGAGTTCAGAAACAAAAGGCTCAAGGTAATCCCACTACATCTGTTAAAAAATGAGGACAAGCCTATGCTCAGTGTGACTATCAACCATGAGGGACCTGATTCTCGCATATAGTCTCAACTACATACATGGAAAACATTGAATACAGGGAAGGCCCAAGACATCAAGAATACAACAGAATCTAGCAGGAAGTCAACCGAAAAGTAGGGTATGAATACCACACCCAAAGATATCGGTTAAGAGATCAAAAGCAGTAGTTTGGAGCAGGAGTGGGATCAATTCAATAAGAAAGTGCAAGACACTCCCAAGACTATAAATACCCAGGAAACTATGGAGTGTGAAGCTCCTCTGCATATTTAGAAAAATGCAGAGTCTGAACCAATGCATGACTAACTGAGAATGTCTTAGCAGACCGAAATCATCCGTACTCTACCCACATCATAAATTGTCTTGAATGTGACTAAAGTCCCTCCTTTTGATTTGTTCTAGAGCCTGTTGCACTAGGTTGTAGTAAGAAGATAGAGGAGAAGGATAGAAACACCCGAACTCCCACCTTGAAATGAGTCAATGGACATAGTTTGGAAAGACATCCCTTCTAACCTAGCTGAAAAATTGACTAAATTGTCAGAGTTTACAGGAGTGTATACAACTACCACCATGGACAAAGCTATTGAAATATTTTTTTGTTGAAGGAAAAGGAAGAGAAGATTGCATAGCTCGAGCAACAACTCAAAACTGAGAAGGAAAGTGTGAATAGGCAGGCCGCTGTCTAGCTGGCCCAATTGCAACAGAGCATGGAGGTGTGGAAGATAAGCCACGAAGGAGACATATTGGCCAAAAACATGCAACTCCAAGAGTTGCAGCAAGCCATGGAAAGATATAAGGATGTTCCTATTGTTAAGGAACTCATCAAAGAGGCGCTAGAGCCTAATTCTCTCTTATTAAAATAACAAGAACAAATTTTCCAAAAGAGGTTACATATCGCTCCTAATCTAATCATTAGTGACCAACTAACAGATAAAGCGATTGACCATAGAACTGATTTTACTGATCTAAACACAAGAATCACATTTTTTATTGAATGGCAAGAAACAGAGGGGAGGAAAGCTAATCTGCTTGAGATTAAGGAGACACACAAGGACATTCTTTTCACAGATTAAGATGTAAGGATCAAACAAGCCGAACTAGTAGTGGAAAGAGTGGCTGGGGTGTTAAAGAACATAGAAAAGGTGGTAAATCATACTTTTTTTTCCACCAACTTGGTGAAATAAGGAAACCCAAAAGAAATGCTTGATCTAAATGACTTTCATAATAGATGGAAGGAAAGAGTGGAAACTGAAAGGGAAGAAATCACAAAATTAGTAAAGACTGATTGGGAGTCATATTGGCAATACCTTGTCAAGCCACATAGTCAAATCATGACCCTAACCTCTCACTCCATTCAACTCAATGGATGTTTCCACCTCTCACAGATGCAATTTTCGCAGGACAACTCAAAATAGCCTCTACTCATCAAGTCGCTTTTTATTTTTAGAGTTAATTAACTAGTTAGGAGGAAGGATGTTTGAAACCTCCTCAAATTTTCATATAATCTATTTTTGAACACTAGTTAGAATAATATTTATACCCCTCTCATGCCTTTAGGGAAGGGTCCCGAATTTTATCAAAAACATTTGCAAAAAATGCACTATTGTAAGTTTGTGAATGCTTTGGTGAAATTATGGAGCATGATTGTTTCTTTTAAATATCAGACAACTTTCCTTTGTTCATGAAAATTTTTATACTTGGAACATAATTTGATCAGAAGAAAGGAGTTGATCTATGTCATTAGTCAAATGAGAAGAACTTCACGTATATGGTACTTCTATCTTATATGATTAGCCGTGTTTTGATTAATTAGTGACAACACTCTATTTTCATCAATTGCATATGAGATATGTTTTTTTCTGTTAAGCATTAATTCCACTATTGTATGATGCCTAGCTGAGATTATTTATTTTCATATATATATATATATATATATATATCATCACATATGTGATATATTTTATACATTTCTTTGACTAACTATTTTGTCAAAGAAATTATATTTACACGTTATCATCTCTATTTTATGTGTGATTGATCTTTATCATCACATGTCAAGCATACATCTTTGTACATCGCATATTATGCAGAAATACGAAGGTTTATATTAGATTAAGTTAGCTATAGATTTTCATGATAGAATAGGTCATTTAAGTTATCATTATTCTATTGCAATCACTTGTAAACCACCCACTCTCATATTAAAACCCATACTAGGAAACTGGTCCCATTATCCCCAGTCAGAGCCACCACTTTAAACGGAAAGGGAGTTGTCTTAAGGTTTGGACCGGGTGCTCATCCCCCATGTTGGAGCTACAGAAATATGAGGCCTCAACATATAGACCAAGGTTGACTATAGTCAACATTAGTAAACCATGATCAAACATGGTCAATCATGATTAGCCATGGTCTACATGGTAAACTATGATTAAGCATGGCTATCTTTCATCAACCATAGTGAGTGTAGGCATCATGGTCAACCATGGTCGAACTTGGTTCACCATGTCCATATTTCCAAGTTTGTATTCATATTAGTAAATGTTACATGTTTGCTTGAAACGTCAACCTTATCCACCCATAGACATCATGATCAAACGATGTTCACCATGGTTAAAAATAGCCAACCATGTCAATTTTAGCCAACAATAGTTAACCATATTAACCATGGGTGAACATAGTTTAACCAATTCGACCATTCTTTTCCATAATTTTGTATGATATATTAGTCAAACATGATCAACCATATAGTCACTGTAGGCATCAACCCTGGCCATCTTTGATCAACCATAGTAACCCACATAGATCATCTTCAATCATGGTCAAACCCAATTAACCATTTTCACCATATTGATATTACCAATTGTTTATTCATATTAGTAAATATTACATGTTCATCAACTTAGTATATCAATATTAGTCACCCATAGGCATCATGGACAAACCTTGTAAACCAACTTTATTATCATAAAAGCATGTTCAACCATGTCAATATTAGTCAACCATAGCTAACCATGGGTGAACTGTGATTTGACCAATTTGACCATAATAACCATGGATGACCATCTTCAGCATGTTCAACCTTGTCAATCTTAGTCATCAAAGTCAACTATGGTCAAACCATACAACATGGTCAACCATGTATATCAACCACATTCTACTATAAACATAATGGTCAACCATAATTACTACAATCGTCATGATCAATGGTCAACCATAACACAATTTTGACCAAATTCAAATTGGCAACTACAGATTCATATTGGTAAATATTACATATTTATCAACTTAATATTACTCATAATTATTAATATTATTCATAATTATTTCTATATTCATAATTTTTAATCTGTTTATTTATATTAATATTTAAATATATTGATGTTATATTAATATGTTAAATTTATACTAAAATGTCAAAATTTAAATTTAATTTATTTAATTGTGAATTGAAATGAACATTACCATTTTCAGCGACTTCCTAAATTTCTACAATTGTCTTATAGCTTCCTCCTATTGAGAAATCCCACACATTCTCAATGCAAGCGAACTCAAAGTAGTGAAACGAACTAAAGCACTCGATGTGATTGTCACAAATCAACTTAAAACCATTTATAAACAGGAGGGGGCATCTAAAGCTGTGCACTGATTCCGCAAAATAGTATTTTTAATTATATTTTTATTCTTAAATCCAACTGTGTCAAAACCGTGAGATATAGACTACATGAGGATTGTAGAATAAGTGAGGGAGTTGAATTATTGGAAGTTTAGATGCTTTTGGAGAGATTTTGGAGAAATCATTTTTGTTTCGATTATGTATTTTTTTTTTTCCAAAAGCTGGAAGGTAAAGTTATGAAAAATTTGTAAGATAATTAAGATTTTGGAGAAATAATTTTTGTTTAAATTATGTATTTTTTTCCAAAAGAGGGAATGTAAAGTTACGGAAAAATTGTAAGATAATTAACATCTGGCAGATAAAATTTGTGATTCAAATAATTTTATTAACATCTGGCAGATAAAATTTGTGATTCAAATAATTTTTTGCACTATTTAGGTAAACGGCAAATAAATAAAAAAATATACGGGAGAAACTTTCAAAAGTTTGAACAGAACTAAGGCTCGAAAATTATATACATATATTATAATCCTCGGGCCTATTAGGTTGGGGAAAACATTTGTTAGTATAACAAGGGAGCTACTGCTGTAGCGGTAGTCCCTGCCCGGGGGTGCAAATTCCAGGCTATAATTAAGAACCATCGAGTTGCAAGTGTGAATGCAGTTGCAAAACAAGACAATTGCTGCTTATGATGTTCAAAGATTCTGATGTAGCTTGTCTACATAAAAGTTTGAAGCTTTTTAAGCAAGGCTGTGCTAATTTAAAAAAATTCATGTAAAGTTTCTGGGCTTTCATTTAAGTTGACATGAAATTGCTTTGTAATAATTTCTGTGGGAGTTCTTGAGACACAATAACCAGAAACATGTATTTAATCTAGGTTACGGCCTTCAAGCTGAAATATACAAGCTTCTGAGCCAAGAAAACATGCAAATAATTAAATAAATGGCTAGATTGGTTTACCTTCAGATGCAGGCTGCGGATTGAACGTCTTCCTGAGATATTTAAAGCTCAAACACATCTCTTTGTATTGGCCTCAACCGATTCTCCGATTCACAAGATGAAAACGCCAAGAAATTGACAAGCTTGTCGCCTTCCGTTGACGAATTTCATAGACCCTGATTAGGCTCGGCTCTTATGCGTCGGCCACAGGCCTTCCGAATTTATAAATGAAAATGCTGATGCTATCTTTAATGGAACAGAGCCCTCGCAATCTTTACTATGGCCCGGAGCCTTTACAATCTTTAAAATAGCTTGTACTCGAGAATCCAAAGGAAGGAACTCGTTAATCCGGATCTTTGTATCGCCGCGCTTTTAAAATATGCCTAAAATAGGAAGGGCGAAGTCAGATTGCTTCTGCATATACCTTCTCGAGAAAACGAGGCCCGGAAGTTTGTCCTTTGCAACCGATGTTTTGTCCTTATGCCACAAGCTAGATCGTTTTGCGTAATCCTCTCTTTGAGTTTGATTTTATTAAACCTGTAGATCGTCATTATATGTAGAAATCCTTCCGGATTGAATGTCAAGCTTCCTTCTCCATCCTCAAGGAAGAAAATCCTGGCTCTTCCATATGTTTTACGCTTCCGATTGCCCTGCGCGTTGTGCTGACTTGTACGCGTTTACTATTAAGGCTATGTTTCGAATAACATGTTGTACACGACTCTCTTGTCTGTAACTCGGCCTGCCTCTGTGTGCAACGTGTCACAAGATCAGCCAATGAATGATATTTAAAGCATCACGCAAGACGGACGGCTCCTTGCTCTCCACTGTCTGCAAACCAGTGCGTTTAACTTAGGATAAAAAACTTAGGTGAAATTAAGTTGCGCGCACACGGAGAACAGACACCTTACGATAAAAGACTTAGGCTAAATTGAGTTGAGCGCATCGGGCGACGTGAGGCCGGCAATAAGACCTCCAAACAAAAACTTTGGCTAAAAATTTTTTGCGAGGAAACTACGCAGCCAAAACTTTGGTTAACTAGTAAATAACAGGTACATATTGCTAAATTGAGTTGAGCGCATCGGGCGACGTGAGGCCGGCAATAAGACCTCCAAACAAAAACTTTGGCTAAAAATTTTTTGCGAGGAAACTACGCAGCCAAAACTTTGGTTAACTAGTAAATAACAGGTACATATTTGCGGTCAACGCATCAACTAATAGCCAGTTGACTGCGTATCGAACGCTAATAGTCCCAGGCAGGGACTAATAATGGATAAATGGTAGAAAATTAATATGTAAATTTTGTTATGCTTGGGGTTTAGATCTTATTTTTCAGGATATTGTTTAAGTTGTTCAATATTAAAATGTTAACTTAATTTTGGTTTTATGAGTGGTATGCCATGAGAATTGCTCTTTGGAAGTAGGTAAATGTATTTAAATTGTACAAGGATTTAACAGTTTATAAGATTCGTTTAATAGAAGAATTGCTTTAGATATCATGGCAAAGGAAAATCTCTTAGGTACGTACAAAAGCATGGTGTGTAAATGTTATTCAAAAAATTTTAATATTTTGAATTAGTTTTCATATAAGAAGTGTCTAACGATAATATATTATTGTTTTGTCTTTTAATTTATTTGATGTTATTCTAATTTTACTCTCAGCCCATTTTTTAAATTATGGAATGTATTGTTGTAAGAAGAAGAAATTATAATTTATAATTTTCTATAAACTATCAAAAAAGATTGTGTTTTTTATCTTAAGTAAAGAAAATTGTAAACATCTCACAGTAAGCAGTGTCTCGTTTACGAAAGTTGCATCTCAACATTTCCTTTATGAAAGTTGCATCTCACCATTTCCAAAATCAGTCTCTTCCACGAACTATCTCTGAACCGCGGGCATCTTTCGCCAGACTTTGAGAGGGGCCGCATTCAAAACCCAAGAATACGAATGATGTAACATGGCATCTATGACATACGGAAATTTGTTTGATTCAATGGTGCCAAAGCGTTTTAGTTAAACGATTGAACGTGAGTTATTTCAGGTCTGTATCAAACAACATTGCCATTCCCAACTTATTCGTGAGGTCAATAGAGCTTTGCGTGGCCGAAGTTACTCATGCATTTACATTTTCGTCCTTTTAGGTTTATAGGCATCCTATTATTGACGAAGCCTTTGTCTTTCTATGAAAAAAAATATATACAAATAAACGGTTTTATGAATCTTGGAATTAATAGCACGAGCTGTCCAGCCCTAATGTCCAAAGAGAAATATCCGGCTTGCTGTATAGTGTGAAAGACTGTCAGTTCCGTTTTGACCCATAGTCTTAAAGTTGTAATTTCTTTAGGCTTTTACCAATGATGCATTTTAGGTTTATCGTGCCACTATATTGCTATCACTTAGCATTTCAATAGGGTTACCCAGTAAACTTATTAGAAAAAGTAATATTAGTTATATTGCATAAATTCATAATCATTTTGGAATTATTTTAATTTTGAATTTATTATGTGTCCAGAGAAATTAAAATTTTTAATCTTATTTGATCATTTAGGATTTTTAGTGGATTCACAATTAAGTTTCCATTAAAATATATTATATTCCGCAATAAATATATGGTCAATATTAAACTTATTTTTATTTTTATTATTACCTTAGTTTTATAAAGTTATTTATTTTGTATTTTTACATTTATTTTGTTTTGTCTAAATGAAATTTAAAATGTTCACATTGCATACATTATATTTTTATTTAATTTTATTTTATTTTTATTACAAGCATTACTCATAATATCTTATTATATTATTTAGAAAATTTTTTTTTAATTATTTATTTAATTATTATTATAATAAATGGATGATTGACTTATTCTCTTTATATATTGATGTATAATATTCCTTCTTGTTTGTTTATATATTGATGTATTCTGTTGTTTGTTAAATGAAAATACAACAATATTTAATAAGAAAAATAAAAAGACGATAAAGACAACCAACAAGATCATAACCTAAATCATTGATTTATCAAATGGTTATTAATATTTACTATAGCTATTAAAAAAAATATACATTAGCCCAAGATTTTTCCCTCTTTTATCAGCCTCTCAGCCTGACGCCGATTTATCCTTCTTCTGTCAGCCTCTCAGCCTTACGCCATCTCCGTTAGCACCACAGAGTCTTATCAGGCGATGATTGAGTAGGAAAGATGGGATGGGTTGTGTGGCTTCCAAATTCAAAATTCAAATGTTGATGTCTACCCCCTCCCATATCTCCTTAACCTTATTGTAAAAATAATTTTTTTAGTTTGAAGTGATACGACGTGATGGCTGAAGGTAGACCAAGAGACCCTGACAGGAGGAGGATGTAGAATATGAGTTAGGTTGACTATCTATAACGTGTAAGAGTTATTAATGTCGGTAGCTTTTTAAGATTTGTGAGTTATTAGCTGTTATCCACATAATTTCTGTGAGGTCGTCTCTTTATCCAACAAAATTGTGATTGGGTAGATTTCTCTATATAAATATATTATTTATTGTTTAGTAATTGGAGAATAATTATTCCTATATGGTATGACAACATATTTGGTTTTAAATTCCTCAATAGAGGGCATAGGATCCTTATTGCCTTATGTTCTTTGTATGAGATCGCAATTTGCAAGTGCTCTCGAGATTTAATTATGTTATTTTTAATATTTGTGAATGAAGATCTAGATCATTCTTTTTCAAGATGATTGTATCTTTTTCACAATTTGTAGAGGTTACCTTAATCTTGTTGTAGCTTTCCTAGTCTTTGGAGCTTGCTTTTTAAGGAGGAAACTAGTTTTGGTTGGTTGAAGCATTGCCAAGAGCATTACTCTTTCTTTTCGAATTAATGGCTCTATGTCAATATGATTTTACTGTCTCTTTTTTATTATATGTGTTGATTCCTTAGTTGTAAATGGGTATCTAAAATGGATTTGTTTGTTAGAACCCTTATTGACGATTGTAGTCTATGATGGTCTTATTGGTACCTCTTTTGAACACTTGATGAGTGGATTTCATGCTACTCCTGAAAATATTTTATAGTGTCTCCAAGCTATTGACTCCATGTTTAGCACTTACTTTTCTCATCTTGGATTTAGCCAAGTTGGAGTGTTTCCTACATAGGTTACTGTGCATAGTCAATGTCTTTGTTTTCCTCCTTTCACCATCATTTGTGACATTTATTGCGATCTTTTTTATCAACTCAATTCAATGTTGTGGAGGGTTATTGAGCAATGCTTCCTTATTTTTGTCACAGTTTTGTTCAAGGTCAACTTTCTTAAGAGTGCACCACTTATTGAGCATCAATTCCTATTTTAACTAGTTGAAACGGTTGATGATGCATGCATTTTGGTGAGATGGATTGGCATCCATAAGTATAGTCATTTTATGTTTCCTTTCTATACCAAGTCTTTGTGTTACGACTCATGGTATAGAATCAACCACTTCTACCCTATGTTGCACTTTAAGAGGAATCATGTGCATTTACTACTCACCACATTAAGAGTTTTGCTATTGTATAGTTCCTGTATGGATGACATCATCACCTCGTGCATCTTCATTTTTATCTACAAGGTCTTTTGAGCATGGATTTCTCTCTTTTGGGGAGGATTTTTTCCCATGAGTTTAATTCTTTTCCTCTGCTTATGAGAGGTTATTATTCTACTTGGGTACCTTAGCACCCCTTGTTGTCATGATCCAATAGTAACCTTTTTTTCTCCCTACTTTTCATTTATGGGGGGTTTTAAAGTTAGTAAAGTGGGTAGATTTTAAGCTTTTGTGAGTTGTAAGCAGATATGAATTCTTATCCAACCAACTCAAATTGTCTAAATTTTATAGGTTTTGTGAGCTGTTAGCTCTTATCCACATAGCTTTTTTGAGATGGTTTTCTTATCCACCCAATTGTGATTGGGTTGATTTCTTTGTGTAAATAAATCATTCTCTGTTGTAATAATTGGACAACAATAATTACCACATAATGGAAATTGCATTGCAATCTAGGTTTTAGCTCTTTTTCCCAATGTTAGAAGCGATCCTAGAATAATATTTTGAACATTTTACTTGCAATTTTTATTTCTGCTACTCCTATCTCTCAATGAATTTTTAACAAATGGAATTTTTTATCAACAATTTTATAGGGGTATCTCATAAAAGCAAAGAATCATTGGAAGCACATTTCTCCAAACTCCCGAAAACAATCTTTGTTATGCACACCTTAAAACATAATGAATTTACAAAACAAACCATAAAAAAGACACACATATGAATGGGTTGTAAATCAATGGTTTTTCACATAATATTTTAGTTAATTAATAGTATCTATTATTGGAATTTTAGTGTTTTTCGATTGGTTTGGAGATTTTTTTTATGGGTTTATTGAGTTGGTAAAATGGTTTCATATTTCTTAGGAATATAGTGTCTCCTAAGCAAGCGAGGGAGATGAAGAAGGATTATTTGAACATGATGAATAATCTAAGTTGATATTAGTGGCCATGTGCCTATTCCACTTAAACCCCTAACATTTTTTCCTTTCAGTTTCTTTAATACTAGCACTACTTTATATTTTTGGTATTTTTTGGTCGTGAATTTCAAAAGCCATTTTGAGGCCCTAAACAAAATTTTTTTGGAAAACATGACAAGCCTTTGCCACATAGGGTATGGGCTTACCGAGATATTTTTTTTCCTCAAATGGATATTTCTAACGAGGCATCATGTGTTCCAAATGGAGATCATATGCCTAAATTATTACCCCACGAAGTTGGCATTCCAACTAACCCCAACAGGGCCCACAAAAGTTTGATGTTTGATCTCGTAGGTTAGATTTTTGGATGTTTATTGTTTTTCGTTGTTCCTAAATAATAAGAAGGCATCTGAGCCTCACTGTAACACAATTCAAAAAGCATGTAGTTCTAACATATCTTCTTAGAGATAAGCTACCATCGCCTCATCTAGTGCATTTCTCTTATGTATGTAAACAGATTTTAGCAATTGCTAGTTATTAATTGAAGTTTTGCTTCATTGTATGTATGGTTTTTAGGGTTAACATATATTTCATTTAGTTCCTTCCAATATTTAGATCAGTGATATCAAATCATTTTTCTCTTTCTCTGTTTTTTTATGCAGGTGCCCACAAGGTCGGGGTATAAGGAGTCGAGACTTGAGCTCATTGAATCCTTGCAAGATCATCCTCACTGACCCCAGTGACCTCCCATGGGGGAAGAAAATAAAGACAAGGGAGAAGGAAATCCTTTCAAAATAATGCTCGAAGAGGTTGTCGAGTGATAAAGGAATGAGAAGATGGACAATTTTTCGTAGATTTCATCGGGGATCACTAAGTGAAGCATCTTCATTCGATAGTCACTTTCGAGGTGTCACCCCCTTTAAGTTAAAAGTTAACTTTGAAATTCCTATATTTGAGAGCCAAATAGATGTAGATTCCCTTGATAGATGGTTAAATCTACATGAAGGATATTTTTTGGTCCATAATTTTTTTGATAGGGAAAATATTACTTTTTCACTCCTTAAAGATGCCCCCCATGTCAAGGACTTGTGGGATACTTACTGTGATCAAAGGGAAAAGAAGAAACCTCACTATTTTCACATGCGCCCTCTTGGAATTCTTTCCTAGATGACACCAAGGAACAATATTACCCTGTCAGAAGCTATGAAGATAAGTACATAAATTGGACAATAGTACGATAGGTAAGGGACCAAGATTTGTTGAATTTCAAAAACATTTTCCATACCCTACACACGAAGCTAGGTATTAATGATTTTGAACTGAATCTGATACACAAGTATCATGGCTATTTGCATAAACACATGTAGGAAGAAATGGAGTTCATAGACATCTCCTCACTTGGCACAATGTATTGATATCTTCTGAGAATCAAGCAATAATTTAAATATAAGAAGTAAGACTTTGGATCTACAAATCTGAAGTAGGGGAAAGGCACCTCCAAACTAAATAACAAAGGATAGAGTTAAGGTGGAGTGACCGGGACAACGCATCGAAGTAGTATCAAAAGAATAACACTACGAAGAAAAGGAATGATATCAAAAAGTAGTGTGAGTTTGAAAAGAGCCCCATCGACAACACAAACAAATATCACACTAAAGAAGTCACTAGTGGCCAAACTAAAATCTTTAGCGTGAGATGGATGTTTCGACTTTGAGCTAGAACCTGACAAGGGGAATTACAAGGGGAAGAAAACTATTAATGTAGGAACTAGCTCCATCATTTCCACCACCAAGGTCCAAAATATTGAACTCGAAGATCCACAGAAGGGGGAGAATTGCTTCCACTCACAGATGTTGATGAAGGGTTCTCCACCATAGTTTATTGTCTATAATTGGAGTCAAAAGAACCTCATATCAGTAGAGGTTGTTAAGCAGTTGGGCTTGCTGAACACACCACACCCATAGCCATACACCATTGGATGGCTTCACCAAGGATGAGATCTTTATGTTAGCTAGTATTGTTGCCTTCCTTACAATATCAATCCCTTCACATATGAGTTATTGTGTGATGTTGCTCCTCTTGAAGTATGTGATGTTTTATTAGGCCAACCATACTTGTGGAAGCATCATGTTGTATATGAGTCCATACTTCACATTTTTAATATTACATTAGGCATAAAACTATACAGGATACCAAATGTAGCCCCTCTTATTTCTATTTCTTTGATCTCTTCTAAGTGAAGCAATAATATCATCTCCTACGCTAGGAGATGTGTTTTCATTCTTATTCGCTCTCAAATTAAGGAGAAGATCCTAGCCACATCCATGTCCACATAAAGGGTTTCACAATGTAGTAGAGGCAAGTTGACAAGGTCATCGAGGAGTACGGGACATATTCTCCTCCCCCATAGGGGTACCCTTGAATTGTCATGTTAACGGTTCCATTGTTATGATTCTTAGAGAACCTTTACCCAATGGGCCAATATACACCCACTCCCTTTCAAAAAAAAAGGAAATTGAGCAGTAATTCATTACTTGCTACAAAAAGAACATATCGATCCAAGTTCCTCACCTTCTAGAAGCCCAATTGTGCTCGTATACAAGAAGAATGGGACCTAAAGACTCTACATTAAATATCAAGCACTGAATAAGATCATTTCCAAGAACATATACCTGATCTCATAGATTAGTGACCTTCTGGACTAGCTCAAGTTGGGGTAAGTAATTCATCAATATTGATCTAAATTCTAGATATCACTAAGTTCCTATAGAATCCACAGATGTATGGAATATTTCCTTCAAATCCAAAGAGCGCCTCTTTGAGTGGTTGGTCATGCCCTTTAGGTTGAAAAATCCCCCTGCAACTTTTATGAGGCTGATGGATGACATCTTGTAGCCTTTCGTCAACTCGTTCATGGTTGTATATCTAAACGACATCCTCATTTTCAAAAAGAGTTGGGAAGAGTAGTTGGAACATATTCAGCGAGTCCTTCAGACCTTGCAGTAGCACAAACTATGTGCCAATTTGGAGAAACATTCATTTGGCTCAAACTAGGTCCAATATTTGGGCTACATAATTGATGAGAAAGATGTTCATATGGATCCATCTAAGATCCAAGGATTGACCATCCCTAGAAGCCCTCACAGAGCTTCGCAACTTTTTGGGCCTTGCAAATTTCTATCAAAGGTTTGTGTTGGGATTCACTCATATCACTTGGCCTTTGAGTCAAGTTACAAAGGGTGGAGTGAAATCAATTTTCTTTTGGTCTGACGCACAACAAAAGGTATTTGTTGAATTGAAATATCTCCTTTTCTCTTCTCTAGTACTCACATTTCCATACCTACAATAGCCATTTGACATTGAGACAAACGCCTATGATTATGTTATTACTGCATTTCTCACCTAGCAAGGGCATATAGTGGCCTATCATAATGAGACACTCTCTAATATTTTTCAGAAATACACCACCCACGATAAGGATATGTACTCCATCATGCAGGCCTACCGACAATGGAAACATTACATTTCAAGGAATTAGACGATCATCCACATAGATCACTGAACTCTTCAGTATACACAGATATACAGGAAGTTGTCGAATGTTCACAATAAAAAATGGTCCATATACTTGAAACAATTTCATTTTAACATTAAATACAAGATGGATAGTACCAATAATGTTGGATATTTCCTATGTTGAACCTCGGTTGCAACAATGGATATTATTCTCAACTCTTATGGGCATGAGACTTCTAGATGAACACAAATGTACATGAATGATCCTGAATTTTCCACCACCTATGAGATGTTGATGGATGACAAGCAAGTACCATAATTACACCTCCATGATATATTACTATGTTACCTAGGGCACCTTTGTGTTCCTTCAAGCGAGCATTCCAAACTAATGTTTCAAGAGAACTACAATTGCATGATAAGACACTTTGGTTTGGAGAAAACCATGGAAGTACAACAAAAATATTTTTATTGGCCAAAACTTTGACAAGATGTTGGAAAATATATCAAATCTTGAACTGCTTGTGTCATGTCAAGGATAATATCCAAAAGAAGCAAGGCTTGTACACTCCTCTACCTACTCCTATCTATCCTTGGGAATCCATCTGCATGGAATATATATCTAGCCTTCCTTCTACCAAGCATGGTAACAAATGTGTATATTTTGTTGTTGATATATTTTCGAATGTGGCTATATTAATTACTCGCAATAAGAGCGTAAAAAACAAAGACACTGCCAAACTCTTCTTCAAATGAGTGTGGGTAAATTTGTGGATTCCATAGACCATTATATCAAATCAAAATAGTAGGTTCCTAAGCACAATCTAGTCGAGCATTTGGTCATTTTTAGACACTAATCTCACCAAGTCGACTGCATTCCATCCTCAGACTGATGGCTATACATAAGCTATCAACACGATGTTAGTGCACATACTACACATGTATAACTCCCAGAATCCACGAACAAGAGATGAGAGTCTTCCCCTTATGAAACAAAACTATTGAAAATCTCTCCATAGCTCGAATTCCCACAATCCTTTTCAAGTGGGCATGGGATTTCAAAAATTATGTCCTAATGATGATGTAATTCCTCCTGTGACTAAACAAGCATAATATACACATGTTCAATTTGAAGTTGATAAAATCACCAAGTTTATTGAATGCATCTAGCATATATGCGAGTAGTTTCATGATATCGTAGATTAAGTCAATTCGAAGTACAAACAATGTCATTATCAACATCGGGTTCAACATAAGTTTCAAGTGGGTGGAAAAGTTTGATTGAATTTTCAAAAGCAATGCCTTGCTGGTACCCATCAAAAGCTTCGAAGAACTGATATGGGTTTTAAACTATCGCGAAGGCTATGGGTGGTGATGATATAAATCTCAACATTCCCTCATTCCTTGGCTTCTACCCAATGTTTTATATGGACAACCTTCATCTATACTTTCCATAATTTTTGGACACATTAGACATTGCTTACCAATTGACACCAACAAAGATCAACCCAGATTGCGTTAAGCGGGCCATGACTCATCCGATCATGGACAGAGAAAGGGAGAAAAATTTCCAATAGAGGATCCAATTCTATCAGGTTGTAAAAGTTATCCAACTCCTACACCAAGGAAAATGGCTCAGGAGGGACCCAATTCAGCAGAAGTTTGCCCATGTCATGGAGGTACTGTAAACAATAGGGACCATTGCTTCATAAGGGGGAGGAATGATCCAGATGGATATTAGTAGCCACCTGCCTATTCTACTTGGACGCCCAACATTGGTTCCTTTAAATTTATTTAATTCTAGAACAACTTTCTATTTTTGGCAGTTTTTTAGGTCCTAAACTTCAAGAGTAGTTTTGAGGCCCTAAACAACATTTTTTTAGAAAACGCACCTATCATGAGATTTTATTTTCCTCAAAAAAATATTCATAATGAGATATTGTGTGTGCCAAATAAATATGATATGCCCAAATTACGACCCCATGGGGTTTACATTCTAAGTAATCCTAATGGAGCCCACAAACTTGTAGTGCTTTATCTCCTAGGGATAGGTTTTTGGGAGTGTAGGGTTTTCCATTATTTGGCAAAAATAAAAATGTCTCCAAGCCTCATTGTAACATAGTTCAAAAATCATGTATCCATCACACATCTTCTCAAAGATAAGCTACCATCGCCTAGATAGTTTGTTTCTTTTATGTATGTAAACAATTTTTACCAATTGTTATTTATTAATTGAAGTTTTGTTTATTTATATATTTGTGTTTTGGTGTGAATATGTATTTCATTTCATTCCTTCATAAGTTTTGCTCAATGAATGAAGGCAAAGGAGCTTCAACAAAGGTAATTAAGTTGGAAAAAAAGGTGCCAATTTTACATAATGAAAATTTCATATATTTTTTCCCAAAGAAAATGATGAGTAATTTATTCATCATAGCAAAAAAAAATTTACATTTTTCATATGTTGTAAGCACTCTAGAGGAAATATTCCTCTATGCATAGAACTATAAATATAAACTAACAACTAAGACAAAAATACAACAAAGGGAATGAGTTAAGTCTGAAATTTTACATCTATCTTTTTTTTCCTTTTTTCTCACTTTTTCCAACCATCTAAATTTGGTTAAAAAGGAAACACTACCAATTCACGGCCCACTTCCATATGTCATATTTTTTTTCTAAATTTGAGCTCTCTGAAGTTTGTTTTCATTTTGTGCCCCCATTCACATCTGATGCATGAATACGTTTAGATTTCATCCCTTTCTGAATAAATATAGTTGTTCATGTCTATGCCCATATTTCCCCATCCATTTCGATTTCAGCTTGAGCTAAAGTATCTGCTTCTAAATGCATATGATGGTTCTCATTAATATGTTATTCCTCATCTTCTGATAGATGGTTTTTTTAAAATTTCGAACCTTTTGGCCTATCGGACCATCTCTTTTTCTTTTTTGGATTCTTCTTCGCTTAAGGACATATGTTTTGTAAGTGTCCTATTTAGAGGCAAAATCACCACCAGAAAGTTATGTATTCATAATATATGATGTGGGACCACTAGAAATTTTGGTATTTTAGTATTATTTGATCTAGAAGACCTTCTTTAAGGTTTATCTCCATGCATATTCCGAAAAAGGTGGAGAGGATTTTATCAATTCTTTCGAGGTCCATTTTCTTGAATTTTCCTAGAGTGTTTCTAATTTCCTTAAGGACTTTGTAATGACATAGTGGGAGGGGGAGATTTGAAAGCCTTACCCAAACCAACATGGTTGATACCACCATATCTAAGTTGCCAAACTCTGGAAACCATGGAGTGATAAATAACCCTGTTCTTCCCAATGTTATGAAACCAGCTCACAAAAAGATAGAAAATATAGACAACTGACTTAAAAATCAGCCTCTTCGAGGGGGAAACATCCTTTACATTACAAAAATGAACAATTCTTGGATGATACAAATGAAAAGGCCTCCTTTCTATATATAGTAGTCTAAGGGGTCCAAATACAATAAGAGCCCACATAATAATAATAGTGTAGGGGTACAACAATAACAATAGTTTGCTTCTATGAGGCATAATAATAACAACATGGGGATGACATGGGTACAATAATATAATAAGGGGGTTGCACCAATAACAATAAGGGGTTACACTAGTAGTATAGGGACCTAACATGACCCTCTTCTTCAAAAAGTGTTGTCCTCAATGCTTGAGTAGTTTTGGATGCTTCTCTATAAAATTTTCATCCTTCCATGTGGAATATTCAACGAGTAACTTCCTCCAATATGTCGATTATGTAGCTGTCAATTTCTTGTTTTTGTGACTACATCTGGTTCTAATATGATTTTTCCTTCCTTGTCAAGTTCTAGAAATATTGTTTGAACTAAGATCTTCTCACCTATAAACTTCTTTAAGCATGAAACATGGAAAACTGCGTGCACTCAAGAAGATGCAGGAAGCTCCAATTTGTATGCCATAGTACCAATCTATTATAACATGTTGTATGGACCATAATAGTTTGGTGATAATTTATTATCCCACTTAGTTTGCTTGAGGGACATTTATTTGTATGGTTGTAGTCGTATAAATACCTAGTCACCTACATCAAAAAAAAATTGTTGTGATGTTGATCTAACTGTTATTTCATTCTATTATGCACCAAAGTGAGTGTTGGAAATAATACTGAGAGGGGGCGTGAATCAGTATTTACAAATCAATTAGTTTTCATTTCCATAATCAGATTTATATATGCTACTCCAGTGAAGGGAACTCGCTTGTGCACACAACTGTTCTTAAGGAAACCAGTGTATATCCAATGAACTTATGATTTAGTTAATTCATCATATGTTGATCTTTAATTAGTACATCAGTACTTTATTAAACATTAAATAGTAAGCATGTGTAGTAATAATAGAATAAACCATCACACATAAGCAATGCACACAAACACCAAGATTTAAGGTGGAAACCCAATGTGGGTGAAAACCACCTGATATTGTCCTCTCTATCTTCTTTAGTAATAAGAAAATATTTTTACAATCTTGTACTGGTGCAGACTCATACCAATACGTAGGCACCCACCTGCAGAAGGCTACAACTTTCTCTCGTTTTGTAGCTGCTACTAGAAGGGAGATACAACCCCCTAGCTTTGGTACTAGCTGAAATGTTTACCAGTATGTAGGCGCCAGCCTACAGAAGGCTATGACCTTCTTTCTTCCTCCAGGTACCACGTTTCATGAATTTTCAGTCTAGATACTCTTGCAAGACAACACCACAATCTTAAGGCCACATTTCATAAAATTTTCATACTGGACCCATCAACAACATTGAAGCTCAAAATTAATCGCCACTGCAATACAGCCATCAAATACATGTGCATCAACCAATCACTAAAACCCAATCAATCTCAGATATAACTGATACCCAATCATCAATCTATGATATAGATGAAACAATCAATCATGGAAACCTCTGAACCTATGAAACAACTGAATCATCCATTCATTCAAACTTTATCAAATTCAACCAATCAACTGGAACAGATAGATCACTATAACCATTACATAGATCTGAACCCAGAACACTACATCAACAATGAGAACTAACTGTGACCTCAAAAATCATGTGTCAGAATGCATATGCTCCTTCAATGAAGTAAACTTGCTTGTATACGCTACTTCCTTTTCCCCAACCTGTGTATACCTCTAAAGATACTGAATCATAAAACCCCTGAAACACAAACTGTATCAATCAGTGACATTTTGAAGATCTACTATCATATTACAGATTTCTAAATAGATAACAACAATGATCACCCTTCTTTCTCAATCAATTAATTAATGAGACACAAAACCTTTATAGATTTAGTTTTACTTTCAGATCTAAGAAGACTTCATTGACAAACAACAGTAAAATGACAACATTGATCTGATAGAGCATTCATCCTTGAACATCAAGCTTTTCTTTTGCATACGCTACTTGGAAGAGTCGCACCAGCGTGTATATGCATCTTCACCAAAGCGAACCAGTGTATAAATTTGAAAATACTTACTTATAACTTCGCTGCAATTCCATACTTCAGACATACCTAGATCATTATATATAAAGGATAAAACTTGTGTTAGCAATTAGATCTAGCCTATCCATTATCAGATCACATAATGATAATTCATTATGATCTTGATCCATCATCAGATCTCATCCATCATCAATGACATAGGTGCATCCTTATTTCAGATCAAGAAAAGAATCAGAAGCCCATAACCTGCATATTTGATCTAACACTTCAAAAGATATTCAATACTTGCACACCTTGACCTAATGATCTTCTCCTCCTTATATAGTTTTATAACTTTCTCAATACCTTGGACCAAATACCTAGGGCCAATACCTCGAACCAAATACCTTGGACCAATACCTTTGAACCAAAATACCTTCGACCAAATACCTCAGATCAAAATCTTGGTTTTCCATCATGTATGCATCTTTACTCTTGTGAAAGTGTGTGTATATGTATACACTCTTTTTGTTCTTTTGACCAGCGTGTATATGTTGTTTTGACTAAGTGCACCTGTGTATACTTCTTAAACTACTTTACATCAATCTTTTCCTTTAGCTTCTCTATTCTGATCAGTAGACCTTAGTTCCATCTTCCTATTCTTCTATGCCAATGCCCTGTTACCTCTGAATAGACTTGTTACACTGTAATTTGCCATACTACTTCTAAAATGATTTCTTTTAACTACCCTGCATTTTGTCACATCATTAAACACAACGGCCATGCATTCTGTCACATATGGTATCTCTCTTGTAGATTCATCTAGTTACGTAGATTCATCCAGTTACCATATACAAGTGAATTGTTCTGCTCCAAGTGGGTTGCCATCAAGTACAACACATGTATCATAATGCCAAAAATCTCCCCCTTTGGACTTGATGGCAACCATGTTAGAGATAACAAGCAGCACCAAAATACTCTCCCCCTTTGGCATCAAGGGCAAAGGGCAGACCAAGATACTCTCCCCCTTTGATATCAAGGGTAAAGGACTAACCAAAATGAAGACTTTCGTATTTGAAAAGCTGAATATGAAAATTGATCATGCTCCCCCTAGGTACATGTTGAATTCTCTTGTTAAACTCCCTTTTGTACATGCTGAGATGCACTATACCATCCATGCTCCCCTTGAACACATGCAAAAGTCTGCAAATATATTTCCTAAAAAAATAACATGACTCTATAACTAAACTATGTGAGTATGGCCTTCCTATCACCAATTACTCATACATACATCAATCTCCCAAGCACGTGGGGATATACCAAATTTGACTCATCGACCCAACCAAGTGGGGATATACAAAATATTTATACATGACTGAAATATATCAATCAATTATTTTATCATCATTCCCTTGCATAGTGGTGGTACAAATTACATCATATGACCAAAAGGGACTCATTAAAAGACTATGACAGACAGAGACATATTATTACATCATGGGCCTTTACATGACCTTTACATCAATTTATATACATGACATTTTTAACAAAGACCAAATACCTAAACAATACCATGATAGTCATCAGAAACTATCATACACCATATATGATCTACACCATTAGCATATGTTAGCAGCATCCAGACCAACAACCTATATATGTCCATCATTAGTTCTCAAGATATGACAATGTAAATATCATCAACATGTGACAAAGTATGTCGTATATAGATATCAACTCATCCTCTTGATCTCATCAAGATAAACTTCCTTTGTTTCATTAGAGAAAAGAGCCTTATCATAACCTTCCATGTCAAAATAGTAACACAAAATCATTCAGATCATATCATATGCATGTGAAAACACCATAGTCATCATCTATGATCATAACATCATCATCAAGAATTACATGATCTTTGCACAAGAACCCTTAATATATCAACCATGTATCATCACTAGGGAACATCCCACATTTGATAAGAATCAACCATGATAATAAACATATGTGAATATCAAACCTATCATCATAAAGTAAGAATTCATCATCATTATGTGAATAAGTAAGCCATGTCTCTAAATATTCATGTCTTCAAACGGCTATGCCTACAATAACACCATTCTCTTGGCCAACCAACAATATTTATCAATATGCAAGTAGTCATCCATGTATCTAGCATATTGTATATCCATATAAGACATAGCAATATGTATCTAGCAAACCATGAGCTCATAGTCATGTGTCAAGCTTTCTTGATACCATCAACAACAACAATCCTCAACCATGTGAGAGCCAACAACTATAGGAATCCTCTCCTTGTCCTTATGAAGATCACCATGTAAGCAACATATATGTACATTGATAAGAATCATTCGATACCAAAGACTTATACACATAATGACAACAATGCAATATTGGAAGCCTCGCATATTCTCCCCTTGAACCTATGCCACCTGTTCACTCTCAGATTTGGTCATTACACATATTAGTAAGAAATATCAAGGCATCATCATCAATCAGATACACATCAAGTTATCAACAACTTATGAGGATCAAAAGCGCTTCTAAATAATATCCACAGACTGTAGTCATCTATCATCAAGACAAAAAAGATAATTGATAATTGTCTAAATCATATCAGATCATCTTTTTGAGTTTGTCCCACTGCTTCTTCATTAAACCAACATAAGTGTGACTGTGCAGCTTCTAACTCGCGTATATACGCGGGTTTTCTTCATGATAACTGCATATGAGAATTAGAGCATTAAAATTTCATACTTTCAGTTCTTCTTGAATCTATTTTGTTTGTATACTGAGATATGCCACATATTTCTGACTGTACCTCCTTCCTCTTCCATACCTTGGAGTGTGATGTTGCCTAAAATTTTCTCTTGCATTCTTTTTCTATATGCGTAAGCTTGTTACAACCATAACATATCATATGTTTCATATTCCTTCTAAAGTAGTAAATGCATTTGTGATTGTTGGGCACCAAATTGGCCTATCTTTTCCCTACATTTCCACTCCTCTTTTCAACCTTTTTGAATTCATTCGCATATATTTATTGTGTAGCATTACGAGGTAATTCCCCTTTATCATCTCTTGGGATATTTAATTAATGAAGTAGACTCATGAAGGTTTCTACCTACACAAACAACTAAAACATGTGATGACCACAGATTATGGAGCAAAGGTGTTGACTGCGCAACATATCGCAACGGTTCTGCGATTCACAGCAGTTGATTGACCACGACAAAATAGCATAACTGATTGCAGCTACTCTCAACCCATTTTTGACCATTCTTATTCTTGGTTCTCTCAGCTCTAGTGCTGCGATACAACTGATGTATATCTTTGGGCATAGAGTTGCCAGGTTTCGAGGAGAATTATTCTCCTTTGTACTGTATAAAATACAGGTCATTCATGTATCAAGGGGACCTTGGGATGATATTGTAACAAAATTATTCACATCAATAAGACATAACCCTTTTGTTGATCTATCGTTCATTGTAAGTAACACATCCATGATTAGAGAGTTGGTCCCTCTCTTTTGATCAGGTGTTGCGTGTTTCCTTGTGTTGTGTGTATTTTCTATTTGTTGTGTTTATTTCTTGTTGCTGCTATAGATCTCTTAGATAATTGTGAATACCTTTTTACATTCTGCAGATGAGTTTTACTTCTATTTCAGCAAAGTTTTCATTGTCAATCATGAACGCCTGGTTGAGGGCAGATTGTAACCTTTCCCCTGCATATACCTTGCATGTTGCCTTGAAAAGAATATGCACTCAGATTTATACATTAATGTAGGAAAGGAGTGGATAAATTATTCATATCTGGACACCAACATTTTGGCGCCATTGCCGGGGAGGCTAACAAGGTACAAGACATGATCTATGTTAACCAGAGGGTCAATCTCTCATCTTGGGGAGAGAATGAGCTTTCTCACTTTGATCTAGGTCCTGAGAACATGTATTTCACTTATTTTGAGCTTTTATTGTTTTTCATTTTAGTCGGGTCGATATCTTTCCCTAGGGAGGGAGGAGTCTTTTGACACCTTGCTCCAGGCTTTGAGCTTAGATTTTTCTAGCATTTTTGGTTTGATTTCTAGAAACCCAATCTCTCACCGAGGAGAGAAGGGTCCTCTGACGCCCTACTTCGGGTCTTGAATTATTGAGGTTCTCTCATGTGCGTGTTATTCTGTGATTAAGGTCTTTATTCTGGGTAGGGAGGAGTCTTTTGACGCCCTGCTCCAGATCCTGAACCCTAGGTCCATGCATTCTTTTCTTTTATTTTTATTTTTCTGTCACCAACAACGTCTCTTCAAAGCAATCTCTCATCCTAGGGATGGAATGGTCTTTTGACACCATACTCCAGGCCTTGAGAATAGTGGTTTGATTTCTTCTACCACACCAACTTGTATGAATAGAGGGCCAAATAATGGTGGCAGAGGGAGAGCACCAAAAAATGGAAGATAGGATTTGGGGAGGAACACCTATATCCAGCAAATCATTGTAAAAGGTGAGTTAGAGGCTTCTTCCCATGTAACCGTGAGGCTAGGTGCATGAAAAAAATTAGAGGGACAATAAGTAGATCAACCAGTGTTGTTCACAACAGCCACTGTCAGTTCAATACAACACACCCTCGCCGCAATCAAAGAGACAAGAAACGATACAACTACTAAAGGAATCTCGTTGCTTGCAATCGAAGAAGAGGAAGTTACAAGGAAAGCATCAGGAGGAACTATCCATCTCAGTGGGGAAGAAGAAATAGAAGAGAGGAGATCTAAAGGGTCTAGCCACGGTGACAGGGGGGAAGAGATTGTAGAGACATTTCTATCACCAAAGGATACAGGAAGCACTATTAAGGCAACTCGAACCCCTATGATAAAATCACTTCCTGTAGAGCCAGTTGAAATCCCTAGTGAGTATTGGAGGATATTCATGGCACCTACAACCTCTAATATTGACTTTCCAAGTGGGGATTTGGGGACTGGTGCACCAACAAAGCCCATCCCTTTAACAACTTTACCCAGTTTCCATGGGCTTACTTCAGAAGACCCTGACATGTTTTTGTTTGAAATTGGCATTGTGTGTCGAGGGTATGATTACATAACGGATGCTCAGAAATTAAAAATTTTCCCTGGTATGCTAAAAGGGACTGCCCTGTGGTGGTTTATGGGTCTTGGGGGAAGGTCTATCACCACATGGGAAGCAATGAGAACTGCTTTCTTGGAAAAATACCAAGACTATTGTAAATCACGGGATACTAAATAACAACTTTTCAAATTCATGCAGAAAGAGGATGTAAATATGGAAGACTATTTGGAATGCTTCAAATACACATTGTAGAGGTCAGACCACTCTGACCTGGATAAAGACATTTTGAAAAGTATCCTCCTTCAGGCCTTCCGAGAAGACTCTTTGGAATTGTTGAATATAGTAAGAAAAGGGAATATATCAAAGGAGGACTTTGATACCATCTATGATTTGTGTATTTAGTGCTCAAGAGGAGTTGCGAGAAATAGACAAGGGATTCAATCAACTAAGGTGTTTGGTGGGGATGTTACAAAATAAGAAATTGGGAACCTACTAGACAGCGTGACGACTGATATCCTAAGTACCTTTTCTGAACAAATGGACACACTGCAGGTAAAACAGAAACATCTAGAACTAGAAAGAACTATGGCTATATTTTTCCCTACATGTAGAAAGAAACATCCACAAAGAGAATGTCTGTTGAACTCTATAGAGGAGTGTGCAATATATGAATTGAAACACATGACATGTTCATGCCCATCTTTGCTAGGACTAAAAGCAATTTTTCAAGCGACAGGAGAAGATATGGAAGAGTTGTATTTTATGGGACCTAAGGAGCCATGGAAACCTCGTCCATCGATGGGGAATCAAGGTATGTTTCCAGATCCATCTCAATATTTTAGAAATTCTAATATGGGTCCCCAAACTATGCCTTATCTGCCTGTATGGCCCCAATACCAGTTTCCATCTTGGCAGCAGTGGGCTCCTCAAGGTAGTTCAAGCTCCTTGTGGGCTCTGAACTACCGAGGATCTTCCCCTCCTTGTCAGTTTTATTAGTCAATGCCACAACAACAACTTCAGTTGCCCTCTAATGTGTGCCCTGATAATCAGCCTATTCATCCTCAACTCCCTATCCAACCCAATCCGAATCCTAACAATAATGGGGTTCAGCAAGCTGACAACCTCAACCTGCCTTCATAAAACATCTCCACTGCAGAATTCTATGCGATGCATTTAAGATCTGCGTGGCCTGTAGGCACCCAGTCCTTAGCAGTTATCATTGAACAAATTGGCAGTGAGGAGAAGGAACCAAAAATAGTCGGAGAGGAACCAAACTGAGTTAACAAAAATCATACACCTCCTCAACCGCTAGCTACTCAGAAACACCAAGTTGAACCGCCCTATCCAGAAAGGTTGGATGTGAGTAAACCAACCCCTCAAACTGATTTTGAATTGTTAGGGGAGCTACAAAATTTATCACTCAATATTCCCCTACTGCAAGCCATGAAGGATGTACCTATACACGTGAAAACTCTTACGGAATATTGTGCTAGGAAGCCCAAAAAGAGATCGAGAGATTTGCTCACCATTCATGTAATGGGGAAACTTTCATATTTCATCATGGCAAGGTCCATGCCTGTAAAGTACGAGGATCCTGGGAACTCAATTTTGACCGTGCACATTAATGGCGTAGAAATTCCAAATGTATTGGTAGATTTGAGTGCTACCATAAATGTCATCACTACTGAAACCATGCATGCATTAGGACTTTGTAATTTGAAATGTACACCTATGGTGTTAGAAGCGGTTGATTGATCTACAGCTAAGCCAGTACGGAAATTAGAAGATATCACGATTTCAATGGATTCATGGCACTACCCTGCGGACTTCCTAGTACTCCAAACACAATCTCCAATTGGAGGCCATCCCTTGATTTTGGGAAGACCATGGTTGGAAACTGGAAATGCTTATATTGGGTGTTGGTCTAGGCATATTATCATCTCAAATGGGCAAAACACTAAGAATTTGGTGTTATATCCTCCTGCAGAACCTAACCCATCAGCAAAACCAGTAGGCCACAAGAAACCTGTACATAAGAAAGAGTCCAAATCAGAAAATCAGGATTTAAGACCAATTCTCACTATTGGGCAGGTCCTCCAGTTGAAAGATGAAACATAAGGTGACACAATTACTACTTTTATCAGTGATCCTTGTTCTGTTTGAAATTTGAATCAGCAGATCCTGTAGTCAGTCTTGAGCTGTGAGACTCAGGAAACTATGGGAGCAGCAAATGGATTTGCGGAGGTACCCACAACCACGCCCCATGACAGTGTTTCCATGGAAATAGAACTAGTAAAAACTCTGAATATAAATCCAAAGTTGTCAAATACCCAGAAAAAACAAATCTTTCATGTCCTTCGGAAACACAAAGAAGTTTTCTCCTAGGATTACTCAGATATGAATGGAATTCCTGCTAATTTTTGCACTCATCACATATGTATTAAGAAGGACTATCGTCTTGTAAGGAAACCCCAGAGAAGAATGAACCCTACCTTGAAAAATATTGTTAAGGAAGAACCCCAAATGCTGTTAGATGTGGGATTTATCTACCCCATTTCATACAGCCAATGGGTTTCCCCATTGGTAATGGTCCCTAAGAAAAATGGTAAATGGCGAATATGCATGGACTACATAGAACTAATCAAGGCAACCCAGAAAGACCATTTTCTATTACCATTCATTGATCAAGTCATGGATACTTTAGCAGGGAAGAAGTTTTTTTCCTTCCTAGATCGATTTAGTGGGTACAACCAGATCCAGATAGCCCCCGAGGATGAAGATAAGACCACATTTACATGCCCCTGGGGAACATTTTATTACAGAGTCCTTACATTTGGACTCTGTAATGCACCTGCAACGTTTTGGAGGGAAATTTTGGGGATTTTCTTTGATCTAATGGATGATAGTTTTGAAATCTATATGGATGATTTCACAACATAGGAGACTCATTCGAAGAAGCATTGGGAAATTTAGAAAAAATTCTTGAAAGATGCAAGTAGGCGCATGTCTCCTTGAGTCTGGAAAAATGCCATATGATGATGAACGAAGGAATAGTCCTAGGACACTTGCTTTCAGCTACAGGAATCTAGATGTAATTGGCCAAGATAAAGGTAATATAGCACTTTCCAATACCCAAAACACCCACTTGGGTACGTAGCTTTATCAGTTGTGCTAGTTATTATAGGCGCTTTATAGAAAATTTTACTAAAACAACCCGTCCACTTTTTCAGTTACTGACAAAAGATGTAGACTTTGTGTGGACAGATGACTATCATGCAGACTTTGTGAAGATCAGGAAATTGATCTATAGTGCTCTGATCTTTAGAGGACTAGAATGGGCATTACCATTCCATATTCATGTTGATTCTTCCTAAACAACAATTGGGGCAGTTTTAGGGCAGCAGGTGGATAAGGTACATTATGAAACTTAATATGTTAGCAAGAACTTGGCCTCTACTGAGTTAAACTACAGAATGACTGAAAAATAATTCCTCGTTGTCATCTATGCCATTAATAAGTTCCGACACTATATCACTGCTTACCCTACCTTTGTACACACGAATCATGCAACCATCAGGTATCTAATGAATAAACCCATTACCCCTAGTCATATTACAAGATGGCTTTTGCTACTTCAAGAATTTGATATTATCATAGTAGATAAACCAGAAAAGGGCAACGTGGTTGTAGATTTTATGTTAAGATTATAAAACAATACCGAAGATAGCTTTCTAAATGAATATCTTCTTGCAATTTCTTCTAATACTCGGTGGTACATAGATATTGCTAACTCTTGCTACAGGAAAGGTACCTCGTCATTTTTCATACAAGGACCAACAGAAAATTATTCATCATAGTACCCGATATTCATGGATGGCAGGATAGTTCTTTCATATGGGGGTAGATCAACAAATTCGACCTTGTGTATTAGAGGATGATATCTATGAGATATTGAAGACGCCCATAGTGGGCCTTGTGGAGGACATTTTGTAGATAAAACAATAGGCCACAAGGTGCTGCAAATGGGATACTACTCGCCTTCTATCTTTCGAGATGCTAGAGATTATGTCTGAAGATGTGACAACTATCAACGTATGGGACAACCTGGGAAATCATATGAAATGTCATTATAGCCCTAGATAGTCCTGGAACCTTTTGAAAAATGGGCCATCGATTTTGTTGGACACATCAACCCACCCTCCCATCAGAAGGTTCACATCTTGGTCTGTATTGATAATGTGCTAAGTGGGTGGAAGCCAGAGCGATTGCGAAAGCAACAAAATAGGTGGTGGCAGACTTCATTTTTTAAGATATTTTTGCCCGATATGGTAGCCCGAGAGAAATTGTTTCAAATGAAGGAGCACAGTTCACATCCCACATGATAGAGAAGCTTATACTGAAATATGGGGTCAAACATAGAGTGTCAACTCCTTACCATTCCCAAGTGAATAGACAGGTAGAAAGTACAAACAATGTGTTGGGGAATATCTTGACAAAAACTATAGCAAGTCATCGTTGGGATTGGTTACAAACACTCCCAGAAGCTCTTTCGGTGTATAGGATGACATGTCGAAATACAATAGGGCTCTCACCATCTAAGTTAGTATATGGGAAATCTCCATTGTTTCCAGTTGAATTCGAAATCAGTACACTCAGAATGGATTTGGAAGTAGGATTGAACTTATCAGAGGCCCAGAAACACCGGCTAGAACAACTCAATGAGTTAGACAAGATTCATTCAGAAGTTATCCAAATAAATACTGTTGGAAAACAATAGAGAATGAAATGGCACGGTAAATTTATCAAGAATAAGGTGTTTCATACAGGGGATAGGGCATTGTTTTATAACTCCAGGTTCAAATATTTTAAAGGAAAGATTTGGACTCAATGGATGGGACCCTGTAAATTGGACGTTGTATTTGCCAATGGCACAGTCAGATTGGTGACATTATATGACAATCGTACTTCCTTTTTGGTGAACAGACATTGTCTGAAGTTATACCATCGTCCAACGTCTAAAGATGAATTCATAAAACATCTTTCTTATACATATGGTTTGATGGTTGTTGGTGCAGAGAATGTTCCCTCTGCCTTTTAACATACACACACACACACACACACACACACACACATATATAAAATAAAAATAAAAAATATAATAATAATAATAATAATATGTTGTTACTACTTACTTGTTTGTCATTTTGCAAGAATAAGAACTGAATTATGACAAAGAGAAACAGAGAAGTTTTGCAAGTAACAGTCGTTGTTGTTACTCGACTAGTGTTCTTACTCCACCGTTGTTGTTACTACGTTGTTGTTGTTACTCCACTGGTTGATGTTACTCGGCTGGTGCTGTTACTCCACTGTTGTTGTTACTCGGCTGGTGTTGTTACTCCACTGGAGATGTTACTCTGTTGGTTGTTGTTACTCTGCTGGTGTTGTTACTCCACTGGTGTTATTACCCCGCTGGTTGTTGTTACTATGCTGGTGTTGTTACTCCACTGTTGTTGTTACTCTACTAGTTGTTGTTGCTCCACTGGTGTTGTTACTCCATTTTTGTTGTTACTCCACTGTTGTTGTTTCTCCACTAGTGTTGTTACTCCATTGTGTTGTTACTCCACCGATGTTGTTACTCTGTTGATGCTGTTACTCCAATATTGTCGTTACTCCACAAGTTATCTTTGCTGCTACTCCACCTTCAGGTAGGTCACCAGGTACGCCTTCATTGATTCTTACAAATTTAATTAAAATATTCCAAAAAGAGACTAGTACATGCCGTAGATGGCCGTATTTAAGTTGGGTGGGGTCCCATCATAAAAAAACGATGGCATACCTAAAACTGTAATCATATCACATCATTACCAAATCCAATGAAAACAGAAACCAAAAAAATTGTATGATTTTGTAATCATGATTCCCACGCATTGGAATTTAAAAACGTACACTAAGAACTTTACTGGTCATTTCGCCAATACATTGTATTTAATTGCCACAATCATTCACCTATACTATCACACCCTGCCATTAATTGCTGTGTTTTTCAACGTGTACCAGTCATTATTGTCCTTTCACCCCACAGCCACCATGTTAATAATATGGTCATCATCAGTTGGGTTGCTACTACTCTCTCCCCTACCAACCGACTGTACCCATCATGTTGATCCAGTTCTTACAATGATGGGTGGACTAGCTATGAGCCATGAACCAGAGGACATGACAAAGGTCAAAAATAATCTGGAGGTGTGTTAGGTCTTCTAAAATTCAGGGTGGAACTTCTATTTTAATAGGTTGCAAGGATTTAACGAGGAAATTACAATTGAATTCGCACTTAATTACAGTCATTACCAACCATGGCCTAGTCCAAATTCTGGTCCTGCATGCAATTGGTCGATTTCAAATCCCATGGGAAACATTCCAGGATTCTACAGAGGAAGAAAAGGTGGCTGCTAGAACTGCTAGAGAGGAGGCATTGGAAGTAATGGATGAAGGAACTGGAGCAGAGGATGAATACATAGATCAAGAGGAACCAGAGGAAATGGAGATGGAATTTGAGGAGGAGGAACAAAATCAAGAATGTGAACTGGGGGAGACAATCGAGGCTGCTCCATAAGAACTAGCCTCGACCTCAGAACCAATGGAAGAAGAAGTGTTGCAGCGAGGGCCCAATAGAGAAAAGGGCACTACCACCATGACCCAGGTTGTCCTTCAAGAATCAGCCTCGACTATAGAGCCAGTAAAGCAAAGAAGTAGCACTAGAATAAGCAAAGAGGGACCACATCAGGCTAAGGTGGAGGAATTCATCAATATTATTGCCAGCGACGTCCCACAAGAACCACCCTCGACCATAGAACCAATGAAGGAAGAACCAGAATGAGAAGGGCCCGAATATGAAAGAACGATGGGGCTAAAAAAGGAAGAGGATAGGGGTTCAATGGATAGAATCGATGTGATTATGCAAGAATCCATCTAGACTAATGTCATGTTGGCGAAACAATGCCAGCATCATCTATTCAAGAAACGCCAGACATGGAAGGTGGTGTCGCAAAAAAACCACCATGAACCTTTCTGACATTGGAGAACACGGAGGAAGTAAATGTTGGGATTGACGTTGTTCCATAAGAACCAGCATCAACTTTATAACAAGGAACTGCACAAGCAGGGGTTTTAATGCAAAGTAGAGTCACTACAGATAGAGGGAAAGAGCCCAAGACCACAACTATGGCGGAGACAGATCAGGTAGAAGAATTCTTTCAATCTTCCTCTTACTTCTCCATTCCAAAAGGGGCAAGGGTGTCTCACTCTGCCCGACATACAGAAGGGGAGGTGGCCATTCCACCGATTTTAAAATACAATAGCTTGTAGAAGGGAACAACTACTGCTATCAATTTTTCCTCCTGAGATGAGTCTAGGTGAGTGCCAATATTCAATGTTTTTCCTGGACTAATCTCTATGGTCTTGCTTTGTGTGTTTGTGATAGATTGAATAGGAAAAATGTTCTGAAATGTTTTTTGCAAGGAATGAATGGTGCATGTTTCGTGAAAATTTTGTGCGAAAAGTTCATCTGCAATATGGTATTGGTCATTTCTCAATTCTTCGGAAATATCAGGTTGAGAAAGGAACAAGTCTACCAAATCATCATTATTATGTTCTTGAAAATCATAGATTTGGTTGATGCTGAAAACAGATTGAACTTCTGCCTTATCATTGTATTTATCATCAAACCATAAATTGTGTGCTACTGCTGGTGATTGTGCTGATGGGTAAAAAATGAGGTGTTTTCTTTCAGTTCCTCATGAAATGATCATATTACCCGATCTACATCCTATGAATGCATCAACAGTTGATAACCATGGTCTACCAAGGATGATAGGGTGTCCTCCTAAATTGGATTTTGGCTGAAGAACTAAAAAGGCCACTGGATACTCCCAAGAGTCAAGTGAAACAATTATGTCCTCCAAAATCCCTTCAGGAATCGCTTTAGACCTATCAACGAGTTCTAGAACAATTGTTGTGTGCTGCAAGTTTGTGAGCTACAATGTTTTCATTGTTTCAAGAGTCATCACATTTATTGCGGCCCCAAGGTCAATTAAGGTGTTTGGAATATGTATTTTGTTAATGATTGTAGTGACTCTGGGAATACCAGGATCAACATACTTTTCCATTGAAATGGTGTTTCTCATAAGGCCAGCTAAATGTCCAATAACATGAATAGTTTTTGGATCAACGCTTTTCCTGGTGGGCTTCTTGAGGCACAATTCTTTGATGGCTTTAGTATATATGGGAATGTCTTTTATGGCTTGTAGTAGTGGAATTTTTATATAGACATTCTTCAGCTCATCTAAAACATCAAATTGTGGTATGGACATGGGACATTTTGTTTGGACCAATCTGTCTAGAAAAGGTGGTGGATGTAACAGTGGCATTTGTTTGTTTTTGATGTCATCATTTTGTTTCCTTTGAGTTGGAGTTTCATTTTCATTTTCTTCTTGTTTATCAGCTATTGGAGATTCTTTTTGAAGTACCTTACAAGACTTTAAATTGATATTTTGCAAAGGTAATGTGGGATATGATGGTCCCTCATCTACATTATAAGCTGGTCTCTCTGCTCTGTTATTTGGATTTGGTACAGGTTGATCAAGAATTTGAGTAGGTCTAGGAGGTTGTTGATTAGATGGAAGCTGTAATTGTGGTAGATTTATTGGTGGAGGAGCAGGCAATGCTTGTTGAGTGGGTTGGGGTTGATAAACAACTTGCTGCTGAGGATATTGCTCATATGTTTGAGGATATTGTGAATATGGTTGGTATGGTTGAGGATATGGTTGATATTGTTGAGAGTATTGGTGAGATGGTCTCCATTTTTGTTGTGGGTAATTTTGGTGCTGCCATGGGATGGGTACATTCCACGAATTCTGATCATAGATCTGATCTTGCGTAGGAAATTGAAAATTATGGTTTGGAAACATACCTTGAGGTGGAGGTCTTGGTTGCCATGGTCTCTTTGCGCCGATGAAATACACGTTCTCCATATCTGTGTTAGCTACCACATTACAATTCTGCAAAATCTTGACTTTAGAGCAATCAAATATATCATGACTTTCAGTACAAAAGGCACAAACTTGAATGTTTTCTAATGGGTAGTCTTTTCAGGCATGTTTCTTCCGGCATTTTGGACAAAATACAACCATTATTTGATCTTCTTCTTCTTGTATTTTCTTGGCTTTGAGAGTGTCAATTTTAGTTCCTAAGGTACTTAATAGATCTGTTTTGAATTCTTCTAACAAATTTCCTATTTCATCTCTTGTGACACTTGCTGAAGCAGATTTTGTGGCTTTGGATGATATGGCTCTTTTTCCAATTTTGGCTTTGCTCCTAGAATACTTTTCACATAAATCAACAATTTCTTCGAAAGGTAAGCTGGAAATATCACCTTTTCCCATCAAATTAAGATCATCTAAGTATTCCTCTCAAATTCCCTTCAAAAATATTGTTCTAATGAGATCAAGAGTCATGGATCGATGTTTTTTTTTGTAAATTGTAAGGAAATCGTTCCAAGTACTCCTCTAAATTTCCATACTCTTGTTGATTCATCCTAAAGATATCATCTTTAGAATCTTTCGATCTACAATAAGGTTGGTATTTCTTTAGGAGTATTCTTCTCATGCCATCCCAATCAGTTATTGCATGTTCACCAAGTCCCATGAACCATCTTAGTGCTGATGCTTTTAATGTTGCTGGGAAGAGTCTAAGCTTATGGGCATCATTTGTATAACCATGTGTTCGACATCCAATGTCAAACTCAAACAAGAATGAATCTAGATCTTCGGAATCCATGCCATAAAAGTTTGGTAACAAAGAAGGAGGTATGTTTTTCATTTTTATTTCCTCATCATGATTGTCTTATGGTTCTTGAATAGGAAATTTAAAGGTTGACTATTCCTCCTCTCTTTGATCTTGTTGTTGTTCAGGAGTAGGTCTTCTTGCTGATCCTCCTCCTTCCTCAGCCATTTTGATAGATTCCTCTGGCGATTTAATTTATTGTTCAGTGTCACTTGTTCGAAAGAGAAGTTGTTCTAGATATTGTTGAGTTATTTTACTACTTTCTCTTTTTGTAGAGGATTCATGGAGATGTTTCTTCTGTGATTCATGTGCCAATAGGACTTGTCTCTCAATAAGTGTAAGTCTTGTCCCTGATTTGTGTTTATCCTCTAATTTTTGCATGGTGACTTTCTCAACTGGTGTTGTGTATTCAATTTTTCCCAAAGGGTTTGCCCCTGGTGGTAGGTTAGTTTTTGGATGGGCGCTTTTTATGAATCTACCTTTATTATCTCTAGATCTAGGCATAAGCAAACATGACTTCTAAAATGACAATTAAAATCAAATCTATGTTTTGTTTTTGTTTGTTTTTGTTTATTTTAAAATTTTAAAATTTTGTTTTTTTTGGGAAATCCTCTAACTGCGCCTCCCCGGCAACGCCGCCAAAATGTAGTGGCCAATCTAGGGTGCTAGATTAGACTAAATTTAATGTCAACCAAGGTAGGTAAACTTAGAGGCACGTGTGTAAAGTCTATAGACCTAAAAGGATCTCATATACCTAACTAAGTGTCTACTGTGACAAGCTACAACACTCCTTTACAAGAGATTGAAATATGTTTCCTTTCACACTTTAACACTCAGATCATCTAATTTAATTAATTGTTCTAAAGAAATAGTGTGTTACTAGTCTGAGTTTTTAACCCTCTTACAAGGATATCATTCACAAAAGCTCTTTCCAGCTAACACACTAAGCATTCATGAAAACCAAAAACTCTTTTAAGCACACTAAAACTCAAATGCATGAAAACATAGTCCACGAAGATACTTCGAAATTCAGTGGTCGATAAAATCTTTTACAAGATCTTGTTCAATAATCTAGCAATCGAATTCTCAAACTATCACCATGAATCATACAATAATACTTGCAAGAACTTCTAATGGAATCAATAAACTCACAGGAAAGAAAATAACATCAAACGCTATTCAACACTATTCAGATTTGAAAACGCTATGGAAATGAAAATAAAAGTATACCAATCTCCACGTAGGGCCCGTCCACGCTTCAATGGCACACTTAGGAAACTTCAAGTGATGAAAACATTAATGCATAAGCACTGTAATGGTGAAACGATGCCTGTAATTAAGTTCTGGAAATAAAGTTACACGTAAGAGCAATGTTCTCGAAACAATGCACAAGAACAACAACATTCTAGAAAATACAATATGCAGTCCTTTAATCTGCTTGTCTCCTATCCTTCATTCACTAACTTTGCCTTCTAGTCTATAATAGAATGTACATACATTATCATGCAGATGTTTATGCTTTTACAAAAAGGCGATTTTTGTTTTTTTCTAATCTTAACTGATTTCCAAAACAAAACCAAATCAGTTTAGGTAACTCTCCTTTTTGCTGCTTTTGTGACCAAAAAGGCTGGGTTTGACCAGCATTGACCATGTATCCAGGAGCTTTAGATTCATTGTTGAATAGATCTTTCACCATGTATGTACATCCTAGATCACGTTCCTATCCTTTTTTTTTATTTTCCTGCCATGCCACGTGTCACATCATAAATCAATTACAGGAAGTCATGACATTGTGTAATTTTGTTGAGAATTTATAATTTTTAAGATAAAAATTTACAAATTAAATTTAATGTAAAATAACAACTATAATGCTTTGATTAATCAATTTCAATGTACTATGAGGGGTTTATGGGAGAAAATGATAGACAAATGATGGATTTCTAGAAGAAAAGGATGGCAATGAAATGGTACCAACATCTCCCCCAAGCTCAATGATTTAGCATGTCCTCATGCTAATCCTGATGTGCTCCCTTTATATTATGTTCCTGCTTGTGCCTATGCAACTTGTAGCAATGCATATATATTCTTCTGAACATGGAGCTCATGTTTCATATTCTTGTATTTTTCTTTGAGAGCTTTCTTTTGAGTATACCATATGGTTTCCCATTTACAAATGTCGGTTTGTTTAGTTTTAATTTCTTTGATTTTCTCCTTCAATTTCTCATTTTTCTGCTGAGTCTTCTTGCTCTAAGCTCTCAACATTTCATTCTCCTTCTTGATGACCTTCTCTAGCATGTTTGCCTCCATCAATTCCTCTTTTAGCTTTTCAATTTGTTTCTCTAACCTTCTTTGTTTCTTGTTTG
The DNA here is from genome assembly GCA_000404065.3 of Pinus taeda. Classification (NCBI taxonomy): domain Eukaryota; kingdom Viridiplantae; phylum Streptophyta; class Pinopsida; order Pinales; family Pinaceae; genus Pinus; species Pinus taeda. The sequence continues at coordinate 66,785 of APFE030195869.1, read as the reverse complement.
TAGGTGTTGGCTCTTTCCCTTGTCCCTTGTTACTTTCAACTTCCATTTTTGCTTCCGGTTCTGGCTGTGAATGAGCACTGCTCTCAATGTCCATTGGTGCATTTGCATTTGACTCTGGTTGACCATCTTGTGTTTGGTTCTTTTATATTCTCCTTGATCTTATCATATAAGTAGTGAATATTTTGTCTTGTTCAATTTTCTGGGTAGTTTCTTGCCTCATCCTTCTTTTCCTTACATTACTGTTGTATGGAGGAACATTGCTTGAATTGCGCTCACAGATTTCCTCATCAATATCAAGCATAAATGTTGTGCGCTCTTGTTGTTCCTGTTCATCTTCTCCATCTTTAATTTGATTAGCAATCAAAAATTCTTTCCATGTTTTTCCCCTCCTCTGCAACTCAAATTCAATTAGAATTTTAATCAACCCAAAATGATACAAACTTTTATCTTCATTACCCTTATGTTTCTCAATAATTTTTGACATTTTAATCAAACTCTGTAAGAGGAAATAGGGCATACTAATGGTGCATTGCCCTTTTAAGTGCAACACGATTTTGATGTGATATAGGTATACTATGTTGTAACGACATTCACATGTAACAAATTTATGAATAATGTATACCATTTCATCCCATGGGTGCATTAGCCAGCTTCTAAGGACACCCTTTTTCCAATTGACAGAGGAAACCCTTGACCTAGACATAAACTGAGTCGATGATTTTTCCTTAAATTGTTTTGTTTTGAAATATTTTCCCCTTCTAGACTGATTCCCAATGTTTGTGCTATGGTATCCTCTGAAATTATAAAAGAGAAGTTTCCTATTAATTCTTTCTCTCCATTGAATGTGAATGCAAACTACTTGGTCACTTCTTCATTGTTCCCATTAAATTTCTCTAGAAAGGATAACCATTGCTTTTCCCTTAAAATTGTAATACAGTCATCATGATATTGTGAACTATCAAATGTTTCAGGCTCTGCTCTATTGGTCATTTTGAAAAAGAAATTCCTATTCTAACCCTTTTTTTGTTTATGCTCAACAATTCAATAAGGGTCTCTCGACGTGTTACCTATGTTCCTGCGCTCCACTTAACCGACCTGGTAACACCCTCAGTTCTCGGGGTCTCCTTCTTCAATTGCTTGATCAACGACCTGATTAATGTCCTCGGATTATGGGCAGAGGTAGCAACTTGTGGCGAGCCTATTTGCTATGCTCTCACTTTGTAACACCTATTGTCTCGACCTTCTTTGAAAACTCAGAGTTTGAATCACTAAAATGGTAACGCCCTTTACAAACTGAGAGTTTTATGGAGTGAAACTTAACAACCGACCTTTCCCAAATTACTATAATGATAATGCAGAGCGCATTCACATCATAAAGACAGAGGAGCTATACTGGTTTGCGTAGGTACAATCATGAGAACGCCATATACATATAAGGAGTGCTGGAGTGATGATAACAGATATATGTTGCATGAGTCGACTTGGGTCAAACAATTCTTTTATAACTTAGTCGATTGAAAAATGAATGAAATCATTGAACACTTGTCTTTCCAATGATTCACCACTTGTCCAATACTTGTTGGTACTTGGCCGATTGGAAAGATGATGGATCGATGAGAAGGTTTGATGGGTGGTGTAGGAAAAGATTTAAAAATTGTAGTAGGAATATGGCAATAGGCTAAAGTTTGATGGGAAATGATAACAGAGTTGAGTAGTTAGGAATGTTACGAGGGTGATGGGTATAGGGGTTTTTGAAATTCATAACAAGCAATCATAATCATCATATTTAACACTAAAATAATTCAAGAATTTTAAAGGTTAAAAATAAAAATTACAACAATACATTACACTTGTTGGTTGACCAAAAGTTGAGTTGGCATGCACAGGTAGGACTGATCTTCATTGTCCAAATATGACTAATCTTCACTGTCCATAATAGGCCCCTCTAAAATCTGAAGAACTATGTTTATGCAGCTTCCTTGATCCTTGGTGTTGATGTAGCCTTGATGATAAGCAACCTTTGAAAACTTTGTTGAAACTTCGTTGAAGTAGCCTGATGTATCTTGAATGCAACCTTTAACAAGTCCCTTTGATATTTGTTGAACAGGTCCCTCTAATATTGGTACTGGTAACATAGTCTTCTAAACAGGTCCCACTGCATATTGCTTGAACAGTTCCCTCTGATTAGAACAAAAACCAAAACAACTCCTTTATTGAAATACTGTAGTACAGAAACAAATTCTTTGAAGATTTACAACTGAGGAGATGAGATAAGGAAAACAAAATGCTAATGCTTCTCCCCCACTAAAGCTTTAACTTGTCCTCAAGTCATTATTGAAACAATGAACCAAACAGTAAACAAACAGAAAAAGGAATTCTTACTAGCCAAGGGATTGGTTTTTAAGTAAGAATTTTGGGTTAGAGTGTGCCAGAGTCTGGTTTTCACATCTAAACCATTATTATTTTTTTATTTTTTTTTAATTTTATTTTTTTTATTTTTTAAATGAAATGAAATGAACTAAGGTAGAGATATCACAGCTGAAGGCTGCAATATCTCAAACTCCCTTTGCTGAGATACAGTTTAAAGAAAACCGTACTTGTTGATGGGCTTATGATAGAGTTTCAACCTATGGCCATTTACAAGAAAGGGGTTGCCTTCTCCATCAATGGTAGTAAGCTTGACTAATCCATTTTCATAAACTTGAACTATTTCATATGGGCCCATCCAATGTGTAGTAAATTTGGCTTTATGATCTCTGAATTTAGAGTCAAAGAGTAAAGCCCAGTCTCCTTCTTTGAACTGTTTCTTTTTTATGCATGCATCATGCCACTCGCTTCCTTTGTTTATGCATTAGGAGTGTTGTCTCCTCTGCTTGCTGCCTCATTTCATCTAGCTGGTTCAATTGCTGAATTCTCTCTTGTTGGGCTTCATTGAGATCAATTCCTAAATCTACAGCCATCTTATAAGTATGTATTTGAAATTCAATAGGAAGCATTACCTCTTTGCCATACACCAACTAATATGGTGTAAATCTTGTAGTGTTCTTCCACGTGATTTTATAAGCCCAAAGTACATCTTTGAGCTTCTCTTCCCAATTCTTTCTGTTCATTGCTACGGTCTTAGTGATAATTCCTTCCAATGTTTTATTTGTGGATTCCACCTGTCCATTGGCCTATGGATGGTAAGGCGTACTTTTCCTGTGCTTGATTTGATATTTTCCTATGATGTTTTTAACTAGCTTTGAAGTAAACTGAGTACCTTGATCTGTCACTATGTCCCTTGGTACTCCATACCCTACAAAAATTTATTCAAAAAGGAAGTTTACCACTATCTGTTCAGTTGCCCGGACTAGTGCTTTGGCTTCAACCCATTTTGTCACGTAATCAGTACATACTCGGATGTACTTTTTACCTTTGGAAGTTGGATTGATGAGTCCTATGAAATCTAGAGCCCATTCTTCAAATGGATCTAAATGTACTTGAGGCTAAAGTGGAATTTCATTTGTAGCTATTGGCCTGCCCATTCTTTGACATCTATCACAACTTTTTACATACTTCTTGGAATCCTTAAAAATAGATGGCCAGTAGTATCCAATACTGAGAATCTTGAATGCTATTCTTTTGGCTGAAAAATGCCCACCACATGGTTCATCATGGCAAGATTTTAAAATATCAATTATTTCATCATTTCTTACACATTGTCTAATAATCATATCATAACGAGTGTAAAATAAATCTCCATTAACCCATGAGTATCTAGCACTTTGTTTGGTCAGCCACTTCATTTCCTTTGGAGTATAATATGTAGGTGTTCTTCTTGTGGACAAATAGTTGGCCAAGTCAGCATACAAAGGATTCACTATTGAAATTACAAATAAATTTTCATCTGGAAAAGAATCTTTAACCGGAACAACCTCACCTGGATTTTGCAGTCTAGAAAGAAAATATGCCACCTAATTCTACTTACCTGGTCTATCTAACACTATGATATTAAATTCCTATAATGATAACAGCCATCTGGTAACTCTACCACTAGTTATTGCTTTATTCATTAAATACTTAATGGCAGAATGGTCAGTATGTACAAAAACCTCATAACCAGTTATATAATGTCAAAATTTATTCACAGCATGTATGATTGCAAGCATTTCTTTTTCAGTGACTGTGTAGTTTAATTCTGCAAGTGTTAGATTTTTACTAATGAAATAGATGGCATAATGGAAAGACTCCTCTTTTTTTCCTAATGAGGCACCTACTGCAGTATCAGATGCATCTGTAAAGATGTGAAATTGCAGGTTCTAGTTAGGTCCTTTTAAGAGTGGTGTGGTTAATAACTTGTCTTTGAGTGTTTCAAATGCTTGCTGACAATTCTCATTCTAATTGAAAGGTGTATCTTTTGCTAGAAGCTTAAACAAGGGTAAAGCTATTACTAAAATGTTCAATAAACCTTTTGTAATAGCTTGCATACCCAAGAAAACTTCTTACCTCTTTTTGAGTCTTCGGAGTTGGAAAATTGATAATGATTTGGATTTTTGATGGATCAACTTTAATGCCTTAAGAAGAAATATAGTGTCCTAATACTATCCCTTCATTTAACATCATAAAACACTTTTCATTGCTTAGGGACAGATTAGCTTCAATACATCTCTTCAAAACTTTTTCAATATTCTCTAAACTCCGAAGACTCATCCATGTAAACTTCAACACAAACATGAACTAAATCAACAAAAATAGCTAATACATCTCTCTAAAATGTAGCTGGAGCATTGCAAAGTCCAAATGGTAAAACATTATAGGCATAAGTTCCCCAGGGACAAGTAAAAGTGGTTTTGTCCTGGTCCTCTAAGGCTATCCTGATCTAGTTATAGCCACTGAAACCATCAAGAAAAGAGAATGATGATTTCCTAGCTAATGTGTCTAGCACTTGGTCAATAAATGGTAGTGGTAAATAATCTTTGAGGGTTGCTTTGTTCAATTGTCTATAATCAACACAAATCCTCCACCTGCCATTTTTCTTGGGCACTACTACCAATGGGGATACGCACTGACTATCAGAGATAGGATAGATAAAATTGACTTTCAACAGTTTTTGTAATTCCTCTCTAACAATATCCTGAAGAATGGGATTCATTCGTCTCTACGGTTGCCTCACTGGTTTGATATTACTATCCACATAAATGTGGTGAGTGCATGTTTCAAGGTGAATTCCATGCATATCAGTGTAGTCCCAAGCAAATGCTTTCTAGTATTTTCTCAATAATTGTATCAATTTTTCCTCCTGAGATGAGTCTAGGTGAGTGCCAATATTCAAAGTTTTTCCTGGACTAATCTCTATGGTATTGCTCTGTGTGTTTGTGATAGATTGAATAGGAAAAATGTTCTGAAATGTTGTTTCCAAGGAATGAATGGTCCATGTTTCCTGAAAATTTTGTGCCAAAAGTTCATCTGCAACATGGTATTGCTCATTTCTCAATTCTTCAGAAATATCAGGTTGACAAAGGAACAATTCTACCAAATCATCATTATTATGTTCCTGAAAATCATAGATTTGGTTGATGTTGAAAACAGATTGAACTTCTGCCTTATCATTGTATTTATCATCAAGGCATAAATTGTGTGCTACTACTGGTGATTGTGCTGATGGGTAAAGAGTGAGTTTTTTCTTTCAGTTCCTCGTGAAATGATCCTATTACCCGATCTACATCCTATGAATGCATCAGCAGTTGCTAACCATGGTCTACCAAGGATGATAGGGTGTCCTCCTAAATTGGATTTTGGCTAAAGAACTAAAAAGTCCACTGGATACTCCCATGAGTCCAATGAAACAATTATGTCCTCCAAAATCCCTTCAAGAATCACTTTAGACCTATCAGCGAGTTCTAGAACAATTGTTGTGTGCTGTAAGTTTGTGAGCTGCAGTGTTTTCATTGTTTCAAGAGTCATCACATTTATTGTGGCCCCAAGGTCAATTAAGGTGTTTGGAATATGTATGTTTTTAATGATTGTAGTGACTCTGGGAATAGCAGGATCAACATACTTTTCCATTGAAATGGTGTTTGTCATAAGGCCAACTAAATGTCCAATAACATGAATAGTTTGTGGATCAACTCTTTTCCTGGTGGGCTTCTTGAGGCATAGTTCTTTGATGGATTTAGTGTATATGGGAATGTCTTTTATGGCTTGTAGTAGTGGAATTTTTATATAGACATTCTTTAGCTCATATAAAACATCAAATTGTGGTATGGACATGGGAAGTTTTGTTTAGACCAATCTGCCTAGAAAAGGTGGTGGATGCAACAGTTGCATTTCTTTGTTTTTGATGTCATCATTTTGTTTCCTTTCAGTTGGAGTTTCATTTCTGTTTTCTTTGTTTTATTCTTGTTTATCAGCTATTGGAGATTGTTTTTGAAGTACCTTACCAGACCTTAAATTGATATTTTGCAAAGGTAATGTGGGATATGATGGTCCCTCATCTAAATTATAAGCTGGTCTCTCTGCTCTGTTATTTGGATTTGGTACAGGTTGAGCAAGAATTTGAGTAGGTCTAGGAGGTTGTTGGTTAGATGGAAGTTTTAATTATGGTGGAGTTATTGGTGGAGGAGTAGCTAATGCTTGTTGAGTGGGTTGGGGTTTATAAACAACTTACTACTGAGGATATTGCTGATATGTTTGAGGATATTGTGAATATGGCTGATGATATTGTTGATATGGCTGTGAATATGGTTGGTATGGTTGAGGATATGGTTGATATTGTTGAGAGTATTGCTGAGATGGTCTCCATTATTGTTGTGGGTAATTTTGGTGTTGCCATGGCATGGGTACATTCCACGAATTCTGAGCATGCATCTGATATTTTGCAGGAAATTGCAAATTATGGTTTGGAAACATACCTTGAGGTGGAGGTCTTGGTTGCCATGGTCTCTTTGCGCCCATGAAATACACATTCTCCATATCTGTGTTAGCTGCCACATTACAATTCTGCAAAATCTTGACTTTAGAGAAATGAAATATATCATGATTTTCAGTACAAAAGGCTCAAACTTGAATGTTTTCTAATGGGTAGTCTTTTAAGGCATGTTTCTTCCGGCATTTTGGACAAAAGACAACCATTATTTCATCTTCCCCTTCTTGTCTTTTCTTGGCTTTGAGAGTGTCAATTTGAGTTCCTAAGGTACTTAATATATCTGTTTTTGAATTCTTCTAACAAATTTCCTATTTCAGCTCTTGTGACACTTGCTGAAGCAGATTTTGTTGCTTTGGATGATATGGCTCTTTTTCCAATTTTGGCTTTGCTCCCAAAATACTTTTTACATAAATCAACAATTTCTTTGAAAGGTAAGGTGAAAATATCACCTTTTCCCATCAAATTAATATCATCTAGGTATTCCTCTCGAATGCCCTTCAAAATATTGTTCGAATGAGATCAAGAGTCATGGATCAATGTTTTGATTTTTGTAAATTGTAAGCAAATCATTCCAAGTATTCCTCTAAATTTTCATCCTCTTGTTGATTCATCCTAAAGATATCATCTTTAGAATCTTCGATCTACAATAAGGTTGGTATTTATTTAGGAATATTCTTCTCATGCCATCCCAATCAGTTATTGCATGTTCACCAAGTCCCATGAACCATCTTAGTGCTAATGCTTTTAATGTTGCTGGGAAGAGTCTAAGCATATGGGCATCATCTGTGTAACCATATGTTCGACATACAATGACAAACTCAAACAAGAATGAATCTGGATCTTCTAAAGCCATGCCATAAAAGTTTGGTAACACAGAAGGAGGTATGTTTTTCATTTTTATTTCCTCATCATGATTGTCTTCTGGTTCTTGAATATGAAATTTAAAGGTTGACTCTTCCTCCTCTCTTTGATCTTGTTGTTGTTCAGAAGTGGGTCTTCTTGCTGATCCTCCTCCTTCCTCAACCATTTTGATAGATTCCTCTAGTGATTTAATTTCTTGTTCAGTGTCACTCGTTCCAAAGAGAATTTGTTCTAGAGATTGTTCAGTTATTTTACAACTTTCCATTTTTGTATAAGATTCAGGGAGATGTTTCTTCTGTGATTCGTGTGCCAATAAGATTTGTCTCCCAATAAGTGTAATTCTTTGCCCTAATTTGTGTTTATCCTCTAATTTTTGTATGGTGACTTTCTCAGCTGGTGTTGTGTTCAATTTTTCCCAAAGGGTCTGATCTTGGTGGTAGGTTAGTTTTTGGATGGGGGGTTTTTATGAATCTACCTTTATTACCTCTAGATCTAGGCATAAGCAAATGTGACTTCTAAAATGACAATTAAAATCAAGTCTATGTTTTGTTTTTGTTTATTTTAAATTTTTTATATTTTCATTTTTTTTTTTAGAAATCCTCTAACTGTGCCTCCCCGCCAACGCTGCCAAAATGTAGTGGCCAATATAGGGTGCTAGATTAGACTAAATTTAATGTCAACGAAGGTAGGTAAACATAGAGGCACGTGTGTAAAGTCTATAGACCTAAAAGGATCTCATCTACCTAACTAAATGTCTATTGTGACAGGCTACAACACTACTTTACAAGAGATTGAAATATGTTTCCTTTCACACTTTAACACTCAGATCATCTAATTTACTTAATTGTTCTAAAGAAACAACGTGTTACTAGTCTGAGTTTTCAACCCTCTTACAAGGATATCATTCACAAAATCTCTTTCGAGCTAACTAAGCATTCATGAAAACCAAAAACTCTTTTAAGCACACTAGAACTCAAATGCATGAAAATAGAGTCCACAGAGATACTTTGAAATTCAGTGGTCGATCAAATCTTTTACAAGATCTTGTTCAATAATCTAGCAACCGAATTCTCAAACTATCACCATGAATCATACAATAATACTTTCAAGAACTTCTAATGGAATCAATAAACTCACAGGCAAGAAAATAACATCAAACGCTATTCAACGCTATTCAGATTTGAAAACGCTATGGAAATGAAAATAAAAGTATACCAATCTCCACGTAGGTACCGTCCACACTTCAACGGCACACTTAGGAAACTTCAAGTGATGAAAACGTTAACACATAAGCACTATAATGGTGAAACGATGCCTGTAATTAAGTTCTGGAAATCAAGTTACATGCAAGAGCAATGTTCTAGAAACAATACACAAGAACAACAACGTTCTGGAAAATATAATACGCATTCCTTTAATCTGCTTGTCTCCTATCCTTCGTTCACTAACTTTCCTTTCCAGTCTATAATCGAATGTATATACATTATCATGCAGATGTTTCTTATTTTACAAAAAAGGTGATTTTTGTTTTTTTTCTAATCTTAACTGATTTCCAAAACAAAACGAAATCAGTTTAGGTAACTCTGGCTTTTTGTTGCTTTTGTGACCAAAAAGGCTTGGTTTGACTACCATTGACCATGTATCCAGGAGCTTTAGATTCGATGTTGAATAGATCTTTCACCATGTATGTACATCCTAGATCACGTTCCTATCCTTTGTTTTGATTTTCCTACCATGCCACGTGTCACATCCTAAACCAATTACAGGAAGTCATGACATCCTGCAATTTTGTTGAGAATTTATAATTTTTAACATAAAAATTCACAAATTAAATTTAATGTAAAATAACAACTATAATGCTTTTATTAATCAATTTGAATGGACTATGAGGGGTTTATGGGAGAAAATGATAGAAAAATGATGGATTTCTAGAAGAAAAGGATGGCAATGAAATGGTATCAACAAGATATTTAATTAATGAAGTAGAGTCATGAAGGTTTCTACCTACACAAACCACTAAAACTTGTGATGATCGCAGATTATGGAGCACAGGTGTTGACCGCGCAACATATCACAATAGTTCCATGGTTCATAGCAATTGATCGACCACGACAAAACATCATAACTGATTGCAGCTACTCTCAACCCATTTTTGACCATTCTTGTTCTTGGTTCTTTGAGCTCTAGTACTGTGATACAACTGATGTATATCATTGGTCATAGAGTTGCCAAGTTTCAGGGAGAATTATTCTCTTTTTTATTGTATAAAATATGGGTCATTCTTATATCAAGGGGACCCAGGGATGATATTGTAACAACATTATTCAGATAAATAAGATATAATCCTCTTTTTGATCTATCATTCGCTATGAGTAACGCCACCCTGATCAAAGAGCTGGGCCCGCTCTTATGTTGTGTGTATTTTCTGTTTGTTGTGTTTATTTCTTATTACTGCTACAAATCTCTTAGATAATTGTGAATACCTTTTTCATTCTACAGTTAAGTTTTACTTCTCTCTCAACAATGTTTTGATTATCAATCACCAACCCTTGATTGAGGGAAGATCATAACCTTGCCCTTGCATATACCTTGTGTGTTGCCTTGAAAAGAATATGCACCTGGATTGATACATTAATGTAAGAAAGGAGTGGATAAATTATTCATATCTTGACACCAACAGTGAACAAACATATTGCAATAAAAACAATATCCCTTAAAGTACCTCGAAGCTGATGATCTTTCTGTGTGACAATTATTAGCTTGAACCATTCTACTTCTACATCTGCTGCAACATGTCCAAAATTATTACATACAAAACAATCAACATTATTCATCAAAGGAAAGAACTGATTATCACTTCCATAGTTAGGAGTAAATGATTTTCTTTAAAGACTTTCTTTCCTTGGTTGTTGATGGGGTTAGCCTCTTATCTCTTTGTTGAGCATTTCAGATTTTGCACTAGATTTCTTTGCTTCAGTTTGTCATCTTGATTCTCCTTTAATAGCTTCATGAAAACCAAGACCATATTTGATAGTAGAAGACCTTTTGACTACTAAGAATATCATCCAAAGTCTTAGTACTATCTTGAAATCATAAAAGTTTATCCTTTTCTTCTAATTGACCTTTCAGGATATTTACCTCAACCTGATATTTCTCTTCCTTTTCAAGATACTGCTTCTTCATGATTTCTTCAACTTTTCTTCCTTCTTCCACTTGTTGACTTAATTTGAAAACTTCATTTTCTTATTCTTCAAATGCTTGGAGTAGTTCTTCATTCTACTTATTTGATTTTTCAAGGTCTTCTTTACAGATAGGATCTTAGCTTCAAGACTTTCATAGTAACTGGATCTATCTTTAAGTCTCTTGATTGTTGTACTCTTTTCACTTACTTCATTTCTTAATGATGTCACTTCATCCTACAACTTTTGACATTGATCTTCCTTTTCCTTGTACTACTTCCTTACCTTGTTTCCTTCCTCCAACTGATATTTTAATATGGTAACATCTTCTTTGTAGGAACATTCCCTTTTATCAATTAGATCTTTTTGATCTCTAATTATATATGTGAGCCTTTTAAATTCTGCCTCTATTTGATTTCTTTCTCTTTCACCCATAAGAGAAAATTCAATTGTTTTGCTATCACTTTCATTATCTTCAAAGAACAGAGAAATGTATCACCAGAGGACAACAAATTCATACCTGATAGTTCTTTTTCTTGTTCATATTCATTTTGAGGTGATTCTGAATCTAAAGATTTGCTTCCTCATAACCCCCAATCATCTCTCCCACTATCACAATTCCTTTAAGATGCCTTCTTGTTTTGAGGTGCTTTCTTCTTTAGCTTCATTCCCATTGTTTTTATGGATCTCCTTCAAGCAATCAAGCTTTTGCCAAAGGACCTGCTCTGACACCAATTGTTGGAAATAATACTAAGCGGGGGGTGAATTAGTATTTACTGATCAATAATTTTTCATTTCCATAATCAAATTTATATACACTACTTTAGTGAAGGGAACTCACATGTGCACGCAATTGTTCTTAAGGCAACCAACGTATATCTAGTGAACTTATGATTCAGTTAATTCATCATATGTTGATCTTTAAATAGTGCATTAGTACTTTACTAAACATTCAACGGTAACCATGTGCAGTAATAACATAATAAACCATCACACATAGGAAACACATATGAACACCAAGTTTTAAGGTGGAAACCCAATGTGGGTGAAAACCACCTGCTACTGTCGTCAATGTCTTCTCTTAATAATAAGAAAATCTATTTACAATCTTGTACTAGTGCAGACACATACCAGTACATGGGCACCTACCTACAGAAGGCTAAACCTTCTCTTGTTTTCCAGTTGCTACTGGAAGGGAGCTACAACCCCCAAGCTATTGTACTAGCCTATATGCTTACTAGTACGTAGGCGCCAGCCTACAGAAGGCTATGACCTTCTTTCTTCCTCTAGGTACCATGTTTCATGAATTTTCAGACTAAATACTCCTGGAACACAACATCACAATCTGAAGTCCACGCCTCATCAAATTTTCATTCTGGACCCATCAACAACATTGAAGCTCAAAATTAATCATCGCTACAATACAACCATCAAATACATATGCATCAACCAATCACTAAAACCCAATCAATCTCTGATATAATTGAAAATCAATCATCAATATCTCATATAACTAAAACAATCAATCATGGAAACCTCTGAACCTCTGACAAAACTAAATCAAACAATCATTGAACCTCTGACATAATTGAATCAACAATTCATTGAAAATTAATCAAATTCAACCAATCAACAGGAAGAGATAGATCGGTGTAACTAGTACACAGATCTGAACACAAAACACTGCATCAACAAGTAGAACTAACTATAACCTCAAAAATCATGTGTATGAATGTATATGCTCCTTTAATGAATAAAACTTGCGTGTATACGCTACTTCGTTTTGCCCAACCTGTGTATATCTCGAAAGATACTTAATCATAAAACCTTTGAACCAAAAACTGTAGCAATCAGTGACATTCTGAAGATCTACTGTCATATTACAGAGTTCTAAAAAAATAGCAACATGGATCACCCTTCTTTCTCAATCAATTAATCAATGAGACACAAACCCTTTATGCATTCAATTTTACTTTCAGATCTAAGAAGACTTCATTGACAGGAAACAGTAAAATGGCAGCACTGATCTAATAGATCAATCATCCCTCAACATCAAGCTTTTCTTTTTCATACTCTATTTGGAATAGCCGAACTAGCGTGTATACACATGTTCACCAAAGTGAACTAGCGTATAGATCTGCAAATACTTACATATAACTTCACTGCAATTCCAGACTTGAAACATCCCTAGATCATCATATATAAAGGATAAAATGTGTGTTAGCAACCAGATCTAGCCTATCCATTGTCAAATCACATAACGATAAGTCATTATGATCTTGATCCATCATTAGATCTCTTCCATCATCAACCACATAGGTGCATGCTTAGTTCAGGTCAAGAAAAGAATCATAAGCCCATAACCTACATATTTGATCTAACACTTCATAATATATTCAATACTTGCACAACTTGGCCTAATGATCTTCTCCTCCTTATATAGTTTTATACCTTTCTCAATACCTTGGACCAAAACCACTTAGGACCAACACCTTCGACCAAATACCTAGGGTCAATACCTCGGACCAAATACCTTGGACCAAATACCTTGGACCAATACCTTGGACCCAAAATACCTTGGACCAAATACCTCGGACCAAAACCTTGGGTTTCCATCATGTACGCACTTTTCCTCTTGTGAAGGTGTGTGTATACGTATACGTTGTTTGGACTAAGTGTACCTACATATAATTCTTAAACTACTTTACAACAACCTTTTCCTTTACCTTCTTTATACTAATCAGTATACCTTAGTTCCATCTTCCTATTCTTCTGTGTCAATGCCCTATTACCTCTTAATAGACCTGTTACACTGTAATCTTCCATATTACTTTTGAAATGATCATTTTAACTACCCTGCATTTTGTCACATTTGTAAACAAAACTTCCATGCATTCTGTCACATCTGATATTTCTCATGTAGATTCATCTAGTTAGATAGATTCATCTAGTTACCATATACAAATCAGTTGTTCTGCTACAAGTGGGTTGCCATCAAGTACAACACATGTATCATAATTCCAATAGTAAGGTTATCCTTTAAGAGTTTGAGAACTTGTTCTTGATGCTCGAATTGACATTCCACTGCTTGAACCTTAGAAATTTTTTTTAAAGATGATGTGATGGACGGTGGATGATATCCATAAAGTGCCATAAATGGGGTCAGTTTTGCTGCAGTATGGAAGTTTTATACTGCCATGCAGCCAAAGGCAACCACTTGACCCATTCTATTTGTTTATCAGATACAAAGTAACCAAGATATCATTCTAAACATTTTTTCACTATCTCATTTTTCCCATCAGATTGAGGATGATAACATGAGCTATGAGCTAACTGAGTACCCAAATATTCCACCTCTTGTACTCCAAAGAAACATTTGGAGCTTTTTGCATGTAATTATTTCTCCTCCAATAATTTGAGCACCTTGTCAACATGTTGAACATGATCATTCCAATACTTGTTGTAAATTAGTATATCATCAAAAAATAATAAAACAAATTTTCTAAAGAAGGGTTTGAAAATGGAATTCATCAAACCTTGAAATGTAAAAGGTGCATTGGTAAGGCCAAAAGGCATGACCAAAATATCATAATGACCCTCATGAGTTCTAAATGTTGTTTTTGGAATTTCTTTACTCTTCATTTTGATTTGATGATATCTTGAATGAAGATCCAACTTGGTGAAGTAAATTTCTCCATGTAATGGATCCAATAATTCATCAATGACAGGAATGGGAAATTTATCTTTAATAGTAAGCTTGTTGAGCTCCCTATAATCCAGACACATCCATCATGATCCATACCTCTTGTATACCAATACCACTAGAGCAGAGAAAGAACTTTGACTAGGCTTAATTATACCAACCTCTAGCATTTCCGCAACCATACATTCAATTTCACTCTTTCAGGAATATGGATATCTGTAAGGCCTTATGTTTGGGGGAACACTTCCTAGAATCAAATTAATAGCATGATCATGATCACAAATAAGTGGGAGGCCTTTGGGAGTCTCAAATACCTTGGAATGATTGTCCAAAACGTTTTGGAGATCTCGTGAAATAGATGATTTTGATGTGGGAACCTCTAGTGAACATAATTCTGCAATTATGCCCCGTTATTCTTTCTTTACAAGATTTTTCACGTTGTTAGAGCTGATTGTCTTTCTTGGTTTCCCTCTAATACCCCTTTAATTCAAATTTCTTTCCTTCCCAAAGAAATTTCAAGAGAATTTCTTGAAAATTAAAAGCTATCGTACCCAAATATTGTAGCCATTATACTCGTAGTACAACATTTTCACCACCCATTGCAATGGAAAGCATTAAACTATTCAACACATATTCTCCCATCGATATCTTGATGTTATGGTACTTTGTAGAGAAATTTATGGTTCCTCCATCTCAAATGATTAATTGACACTCTAGTGCTGGATATAGGAAGCAATTCAATTCCTTGGTTATCTTACAATGAATACAATTATTGGTACTACCCAAATCAATCAACACTATTACCTTTTAATTCTTTATATGCCCTTCTATCTTGAGAGTTTGAGGAGTTGTATTTCTTTTCAATGCATTACAAGATATGGTCAGATTTATTTCTTCTTTCTCTTGGATTGGTTCCTCGTTTATATCCTCTTATTTTGATGTTTCTTATTCATTTTCTTGCCCTTGTTCCCCATCTATCTAAATTAATCTCTTCTAAGCACAATTATGATCTTTAGTGTATTTTCTATCACAATTGTAACAAATCCAATTTTCTCTTTTTTCTTCCAAGTGTTGTGGTGTCAACCTTGTAGGTGGTGAAAGGCTATTAGAGACAACACTTCCATCTTTATAGTTGTGAGTGGTAGGCTACCTTGTTTCCATTTTTTTTGCCAACCTGAATGCCTTCTCCAATGAATTAGGTTCACAAAGGAGAACCTCATGTTGGATGTTATCCTTTAAATTCCCTATGAACACATCAATTCTATGCTCCTTTGGAATATCTTTTACTATTATATTCAATTTTTGGAAGTCCTCAATGTGCTCCATCATTAGACCATTTTGTTTGAGATTTATCAATTGGCTAAAAAAGGTGTTTCCCTTTGTATCCTCATAATGTGCCTTCATTTCCTCTATGAAAATTGACGAGGTGTCAAGCTGTTTACGAGAACAAATCTCTCTATACCATACAAACTAATTCAGTTCTAAATATAAAGATTCAATACATACCTTTTGTGTGTTTTTCACATTATGTAGATCAAAATATTTCTTCATTTGTAGTATCCACATTACGATATCCTTGCCATCAAAATTCCTCATATTTATCTTCCGAATATGTTGGGTCTTTAATCCAACGTTAGATTCTATGACATCATTATTAACATTACTTTTGTTCTCATCATTACTTTCCTCTACAACCTTTTCACCATTAGGAGGCCTTTCTTGTAGCAGCTTTGTCCCACCTTCCTTCAAACCTTCCATGTCTTTCTTCAAAACTTCCATGTCTTTCTTCAAAACTTCCATGCCTTTCTTCCAATATTCTTCCATACCATCGATATAAGCTTTCATGGCATAGATAAAACTATTTATCTTAGCTTTGATCGCATTCTTGAAATCATCCATCCAATTTTGATTACTAGGTGTTTCTATTTTCTTGATTCGAGTCATTTGTTTTCTTGCTTTTAGGATCTAAATATTGAATCTTTGTATCTTTGAAAGTTTAGATCTCCAAGCTCTAGAATTATGACCTGTGGTAGCCTCTGCGACCTCCTTCCAATACATCAAATCTTATCAAAATTGGATTCTCGAAGAAAGGGTTATACCCAATCTCCCAAGATGACCTGATTATATACTTTGTTAGTAGAGCGAACTTGTACAAAGTTCCATGTGTCACTATTTCGACCTTCGGACATGAAAATGATACACAAAGAATTAACTTATTTCCTCTTTCTGTAACTTCTTATGAAATTCCAATCTGATGCTCAGAGAGAAAGTTATTATTATGTTCCCAAGGTCATCTATTTGGGATGTAATTCAGGAGACTTGAAAAACCCTAAATATATTGTATCATATCTCCGAAAATATAGTGAAACAAGATCTGACATTTGGGGCCAAGCTTCACTAATATTTTAGCTCAAATGGGTATTTTTTTTAGCTTCTGAAAATTAGTAGAGAAACATTTATTACGAAAATTCCATGATGGCCTTTTTGGAGTAGCGAAACCGTAGAATCCAAAGCTCTGATACCAAATGTTATGAAACCAGCTCACAGAAATATAGACAAGATAGACAAACGACTTAAAAATTAGCCTCTTTAAGGGGGAAACCTTCTTTACATTACATAAATAAACAATTCTTGGATGATACAAATGACAAGATCTCCTTTCTATATATAGGAGTCTAAGGGGTCCTAATGCAATCAGAGCCTACATAACAATAACATTGTACGGCCACAACAATAACAATAGTGGGCTTCTATGGGGCATAATAATAACAACATAGGGACTATATGAGCATAATAATACAATAAGGGGGTTGCACTAATAACAATAAGAGATTACACTAGTAGTATAGGGGCCTAAAAAAGGAGCTTCAACAAAGGTAATTTAAGTTGGAAGAAAAGGTGCCAAAATTTCATATATTTTTCCCAAAGAAAATGACATGTAATTTATTCATTCTAGGAAAAAGAAAATTATATTTTACATATGTTGTAACCACTCTAGAGGAAATATTCCTTTATGCATAGAGCTATAAATATAAACTAACGACTAAGACAAAAATAAAACAAAGGGAATAAGCTAAGTATGAAAATTTTCATCTATCTTTCTTTTCCTTTTTTCACTTTTTTCCAACCATCTAAATTTGGTTAAAAAGGAACCACTGCCAATTCTTGACCCACTTCCATATGTTATTTTTTTTTTCTAAATTTGAGCTCTCTGAAGCTTGTGTTCATTTTGTGCCCCCATTTGCATCTGATGCATGAATACCTTAAGATTTCATCCCTTTCCAAAGAAAGATAGTTGTGCATGTCTATGCCTCTATTTCCCCATCCATTTTGATTTCAGCTTGAGCTAGAGTATCTTATTCTAATTGCATATGATGGTTCTCATTCATATATTCTTCAGCATCTTTTGATAGATGGTGTTTCTAAAATTTCCAACCTTTTGGCATATTGGATGATATCTTTTTCTTTTTTGGATTCTTGTTCACTTAAGGACATATGTTCTATAAGTGTCGTATTTAGAGGCAAAATCAGCACTAGAAATTTGTGTTTTCATAATATATGATGTGGGACCACTAGAAATTTTGGTATTTTAGTATTATGTGATCTAGAAAGAGCCCATTCATTCATCAATCATTCAATAACTTATCAATTCATGTACAAGATCCATAGAAAGAGCACACCATATAACCATGCACATAACCAACATATAATCCATGAAAAACTAACCAAAAGATCGACACAATAACCATTAAAAGTGCTCATTAATCACAATAAGGAAATGGCTTATATTAACATTTGCAAAATTCAACCAAGTTAAGGACTTCCATGTACCAACTACCCATAGATTAGCCTGAACCAAATATCTCTTTCATCCAATCACCCCCATGTTATATTTCAACCATGAATGTGGGATCATATGGGGTAAACGAGAATAGATCCAACTAGGGCTTCCTTATGCCAAATCACCTCAACCCACAAGAATAGTGATTTAACCTAAACCAATCCATAAATCACTAATGTTGAACAATCTTGGATGCCTCCAAATTCCTTCATCAACTCCAAAGGAACTTTCCTTTCTCCACCCATCTGTCAAGAGTTCCAGGAGAAACCCCATCTTCACCCTTGAACCTTGGGATTTTTCTTGAGACCACCTCAACTAGGATCCAAGTCTACTGGTCATCCAAATCTTAAACCAAAAAAAGGAACCCGCAACACCAGGGATATCTAGGAAATGTCATGGCAAGTCTGAAAGCTCTATCAATCCAAACAAATCCCAAGCTAACGACAACATACATAAACAAATAACCAATGCATGCACCATGCATTTGAATCCCAACATGTGAAATATAACATTCACATTGTTACCTGCAATCCACAACTAATTTGTCTTTACTTGCTAGTTTCCAAACATCTTCTTGTGAACCCTTTCTTTCCTTGCTTTCTTACTCCCTTACTTGTTCTTTCTCATTTTTTGGAACTGATCCAAAGTTGAGAAAATGTTGTCAATTGTTTCATAGGTTCTTTTTCATCATTGATGTCTAGTCTCTTCCTTTCCTTTTTCCTTTCTCTTTCATTTTCCTCTAATTTATCTCTATGTTCCTATGCATGCATAGTTGTTTCTCTTCATCTCCATTTTCTCCTACTTTCCTTTATTTCCTTAATTAAATGTCATTTATTTCCTCTTTCCTTTTCCAATTCCTTTTCCAAATTTTATAGCCATTAATAAACCACGAGTGACACCCAATGCGACAGTTTTCCCCCTCATTCAACTTGGAATACATGTCCCATGACCTTGGTTTATTTTTGTCATTTTACATAGATATGTTACCCAGGTTTATTACAAACCCCTCCTCCTTAGGAGAACAATGTCCTCGATGTTTTATGACACTTATGACCAACAAAACATACTGGTTGTGGAGCTTTATAATCATATCCCAATGCAGTATCTACAATAACAAACTTTTGAAACATGATAAACATAACTATTATTGGATCTTTATAACACAACTCGATGTAGTATTTACAATGACAACACATATATACTTATACACATTTTCTTGAGGCAGCAAATAAAGGGATACAGTAATTGCATCAATGAGAAGGGAATCCAGAGGCTTGCACCTCCACGCTCAAAGTAACACCAAGAGTTTCCTACTTCCCAGGAAGTCCATAATCTATTTCTAAACTCAAATTCTACTGGTAGTGTCTAGCGACACAATCCTTACACTACTTCTTCTCTTAGTGAACAACTACTAGAACATTTTTCTAGGGCACACTCGTAATGTTCTTTTGATTCCATCTAGCAATATTAATGACCAAATAAAATTTATTCCTTGGCCTCTCCTTCTCTTCTTTCCAATCCCTTAGTTACTACGGTCACCCCCTTCTGTGTAGTCAATCACCTTCCAAGTTCCTCAACATCACCTTCTCTTCTTTCTAGTCCCTCAAGCAATCCATACCTTCGCAAGGTTTCCTTGCATTAGATTTTCCAAAAACCAAGGTATATCCCTACCTCAAAGCCATCATCCTAATCATAGCACGCTTATGTCAATTAATGGACACTATTGGGTACTAGTGTCCCACAATGGTCGTGCTCCTAAATTGCTTTACTAGCATACTATTGCATGTTGCAATTCCTTTGACTACTATTGGTAACTCTATGAGAATCATTTCCAACTACCCAAACTAAGCATTTTCCATGTTTTCCTGTACCAAGCACATAATTCCCATCAGACTCAAAAGTAATTTTAATATATTCAAATTATACTTGATTGGTAGCTCATTAATAAGGTACACTTGAAATTCTATTTACTTCCTATCACAACAAGTCAAATTATCTCTTTGATCAAATCATCTTGTATAAACATATTACATATGGATAGCTCAAAACTCAGCCATCATAAATTTGAATCATAGATTATGTTCATAATTAAAACTGAAAATAAAATATTGATACTTATCTTAAAGTTTTTCTTTGTTTCTACCTTTCTTCTTTATCCTTTTTGTACACACACTAAATTCATTTTCAAACCCGACAAGCTCCCAATGCCTTCTCTTATCTTTGACAATGTACACACACTAGATCAGTTTCCAAACTTGACAAGTACCCAATGCATTCTCTTCTCTTCCATGTGCAGTATCAACAACAAGGGCATCTAGATACTATAGTATGTTTTCCTTCAATATCAATAACTCAAGGTTGGTCTCTTCCTAAGATGTCCAAGGATTTAGGGACTACTATCTCAACCACAACCTCTAGGAAATCCAAGTTATTATAGGTCTCCAACCCACAACCTCTAGGGAAACCAAGCTATTATAGGGCTTGAGGGACAATTATCTTAACCCACATCCTCCATGGAACCCAAGTTGGTACAAGGCTCCAGTTCATAGCCTATAGGGAACCCAAGTTGTTATAGGGCAAAAAAGGTCCTGTAACAATACATAACCTCCAGGAATCATGAGAACCAATCTCTTTCATAACACATACACATACACAATGTACAACACAACACATATAAATACACACAGTACAACACAATCAATACACATGTCACAATACAATGGCTACACTATAGACATGGCATAGTACCATATGTACACAACACAATATGTACGACATGTAAACAACACAACATGTATGACATGTACACAACACAACATGTACGACATGTATAGAACACAACATGTACATAGTAGTTGTATTGCACATTCAAATACCACATAATCTCTACCTGGCATTCTTGCCTCTAGTGTCTTTCCCACACCTTACTGTATGCATCCACAACACAAATCTCGGTTTTGTGGTTCTTTCCACTATCCATGCCTGTCCCAGCCTGATGCAGATTGCACTGCTTTCATTTTATTCACGTATCGTTCATCATTGTATGCCATAACATAAACATAGACATAATTATAATCACATAATATCAAAATCGTATCTAGATGATACTAAACTCATAGATCTCCCAGGGTTATTATTCCCATTTAATTCATCATAAACAAAGAACCTTTTCATGCCATGCATTTATATAAA
The DNA here is from genome assembly GCA_000404065.3 of Pinus taeda. Classification (NCBI taxonomy): domain Eukaryota; kingdom Viridiplantae; phylum Streptophyta; class Pinopsida; order Pinales; family Pinaceae; genus Pinus; species Pinus taeda. The sequence goes on along the minus strand of APFE030195869.1, from coordinate 45,105 downwards.
AAAAATCATTCTTGCAAGAGAATGACCCTTGATGACCCTATCAGACAATGGCATTGATACCTATATATATATATATATATAGATATATATATATATATATTTATTTATATTGTTGGGCCTTAGTTTTTGTTCTTATTTTGCTCTAAGAAACTTACTTAACCATATAAGTATCATCCATTTTCACTTCATTCATTCCATTTTGATGTATATTTGATATCCATTCAGGTATTTAGCTTTAATTTGTCAATTTCTAAAGTTTTTATAAAAGTTTGATTTTAAGTGCAAATTTGGCAATTTCAGAAATTCCCCTAATCACTCTATGGTTGATATGGTTGCAGGCCACTTGAGCATGAATGGGATACATGAATGGAAATATTTGGAACTAGGACTAAGCCACCTATGCTTGGTTCCATCAGAACGAGCTTTATTAGGCCTATTTGGAGCTAGTCAATCATGACTAGTCATCCAGAAATCCCATCTAAATAGGGCAGTTTTGAGATTCCATGAGAGTGGTCATATTTCTTGGGATGAGGGTAGTGAATTCGACTTGGATAGATGGATTAGATTAGACAGGTTTGTTAGAGTGAATTTAGATGAGTTTTTTTCATGAGACTCCTTATTTAAGAGTCACAACTTTGATGGCTCATGTATTGACTTATTATACTTTTATGCTGTGATACTTTTGGTTTGAGGAATTAATTTGAAGACTTCTACTATTATTATTTTGCTTCTCAATGCTATCTATGTGTAATTGATTTGAGCTTCTGATATCACTTCTCAAGTGTGGAAGGCAAGGGTGGAGGGCCCCCATTCCAAGCTAAGTACACTTCATTGTTAACTAGTTTTATTTCCTGTAATTTGTTTAGTGTAGAACTGGTTTTTCAAAGCTTTATTTCAGATTTCTTTATGGTTCATGAATGGTAGTTGATTGCTTTAGTTATTATCTTATTCATCACTTTATTGAGTTGAAGAAACACAAGTGTTCAAGTTGAGCATCTCTTCTGCTAAAATGATGAATTACAACTAGTTTCTTTGATTTGCGTGCAAGTGGTTTTTACTATGATTTTGAGTATTGAGATGAATAACTTATGATGAAATACTTTATGTGTCTCTTAAGTTAAGATCCTCTATCATTAACAATTTATCCATCTCAAGTTCTTGATTTTAATCTCTAATTCATTAAGTGATAGTTGAGGCAAAGGTGGACTTCTTGAGTCAAGAACCATCTCAATATTTTTCCTCTACTGTAAAAAAGTTGAATTAGAGTTGTAGGATGTATTGGTTTTGAATAAATTATCTTTCAAAGTTTGATTATATCTGATCTTCACACATAATGAACTTGCCTCAAAGCATAAACAACCCGGATAGATAATAAATAATTGTGTTAGTTTAGGTACATAAATTAGCTCAACATATATATATATATATATATATATTATATATATATATATATATATATATATATATATTATATTATATATATATATATATATATATATTATATATATATATATATATTATGATCATAACGCAATTACCAGTGTCGATAAGGCCAAGGTTAAGAGAAATCCCTTTATCTATGCAACACATGCAAAACATTGAGAACAAAAGTTCCCAGCTTTGCCAAGGCATCTGATACCTCAAATCCATTTAATTTACTTTTCTCATGATTGTACTCCCACTGTCCATTTACCCCAATGGACCCAAACAACCCAACTGGCTATCATATTATTGCCTTAAGTTTCCCTTTATTCTTGCACCAAGCTTCATCCCAGTCTTAGATTACTTGTTAGGTTTCACTGAGCTCCTTCCAAGATCCATTCTATTTTCTCTTTTCCAACCAATTCTCAAGACCCTTAAAACATAAAATCCGATAAAAATAAGGAAAGATAAAGGAAACAAGGAAAAAAAACAACAATACAACACCACAAACAAAGTGGCATGGTCATGCACCAATCACAGTCAAAACCACAAATTAAGAAAAAATTAATCACAAACAAATGAAAGCAGAAAAATTTCAACAGACACCATGAATCAACCCCCATGGTTCCTAGTGCTTCCAATGGAAAGCTCAATCTGAGCCTTCTTTAATATTTCATGGTATTTCCTCTTTCAATGCAATTCCCTGCACCATACTTACATAGACACAGAACTAACAATGCATAAATAAATATAATAATATACCAGTTTCCTTACATGTCGTACCCAACACATGTACTGCAACTGAACACATGCACATACCATCCCTCAACGAAGTCCAATTCCCTTGAAATATCCAACCATAACTAGAAACTAATTGTTATGCTTGCATCTTATCAATTTTCTACCGTGTAGGTTCCTAAGCCCCAAGTGCTTCGATGCACCTTAATTTTCTCCATTACTTAGTTCTGGAGCATGAGCTTATTCTACTGAAAAATGTGTTGAGTATATGTTTGGAACTCTCCTCCTAGTTCCACTTCCACCTCAATGATGGATTCCTAGTGACATGCCTACCTATTACCCATTGTTGAATAGTTCCGGGGAATTCTTGGACATACATCCCAAAATATTTGTGCCTGCTAATCAACGTATATTTGAGGTCTGTCATGCTTTACTAGACCACTTTGTTACAAATTTTAATCCTTCCCACGATTATCTCCATCAAAATTTCAACATCTTAATGGTTCTCTCCCATTACCTTTATTCTATTGCTCCACAAGCTGACACCCATGTCTTGTCTCACCTACATTAAAATTCTTATGCAGAGCCATATTTTCCTTCTCACCTACATCCTGAGATCATATAAATCCTTGGCCCTTCTATAAAAAATCTCTCAGGAAGGTACTTATTCTAGAAGAGTCTCTCAATATCATTCCAAATTGGCTCCTCATCTTTGATGCCACTGATATGCTTAACATCTTCCCACAAAATGTCTTCCTTTCCCTTGAGATTGAAGGTATTTATCTTGGTTTTCATGTTCTCCGAGTAGTCATCCAATGTAAAGAGATTCTTCTTCCCAAGAAGCCATGCTTTTGCATCGTCTGATTCCTTCATTCCTCCATCAAACATAGGAGGCTTATTTTTCCTAAACTTTTATGGTACTTACTACTTCTCACTCCAACTATACTTATAATGGTTATGATGTTGATGATGTCTGTTAGAACCAGAGCTAAAATAGAATCCATAAGTACTACCCCTCCTTCCAAATATATCCAAGGTTCTGTCACATCTATCTGTGTCATATTTTTCTGTCATGTGCCCCTTCAGAGGCCTACTTCCATCTCCACCATTTGTATTTTCTTCATGTCAGTCCTCATGACTGATTGCTAGTTGTCCATACTTCAAAAAATATGGTAGACTTTGGAGGATGACTACATTGACCTAAACGTTTCTTTATTTGTCTTTTGTAATAATCTCTTATGCTTCACTCAACCATTCATTATCTGCTTTACAAGTAACAATTTCTTCTTTGAAACTTCTCAATTTGTTTTCAAAACCAAGAGAATGTCTCTCTCCCTGTTGCTCAATTGATCTCTTCCATCCTACCAATGTCTCTTTGGGTCTGTATAGAGAGTCATATGAGATATAATCAACTACTCTTCTCGTCATCCATGGAATTTTGGTTCCTGCAACCCTACCACATTAGATAAATAAAACATAAGACATAATCCAAGTCATACCTCAACATATCTCATAAGAGGCTATCACATCTACACACTTCAGTCCATATTAGAATGATACAATATGATAACCATAACCATAAAAATGGATACACAAAAAGAACATAGACAACTGACATGTATGCATAACAATCACTTTAAATTTACTATGATGTCCAGTGTTGCATAACAATCACAAGCATCTCAATTGATACATGAATATCATAACCATAACCATAATAATGCATGCATAAAAATCACATAGAAAACTAATGTTTATGCATAACAATTACTTTTACTACAAGGTACAATGTTGCAACCTCACTCTAGTACCATTATATGACCAAGTAGTATAGAAAAGGTTGCGCGGAACAAAAGTGCTTGGATACCACTCTGTAACTAACTCATCCCACATTTACCTACTCTTACAAGCTCTCCAATGTATGAGATGAGTGTAACTATGACATGGCCTAACATCCAAGTTCTAGTTATGTAAGTGGGGCCTACTCATAGGAATAGTTACCACCACACCTTAGGGACACGAAATTAGTGAGGATTCTCACAACCACCCTTAGTGATCAATCCCTGAAATGAAACTTCTTTTCACAATATTTACATCTCTATCGCATTCTCGACACATTATGCATGTGATTAGAAGGCTCCCTTTTGATTCATCATAAACAAAGAACCTTTTCATGCCATCCATTTATATAAAAAAGTCATTCTTGCAACAGAATGATCCTTGACAACCCTGTCAGACAATGGCATTGATACCTATATATATATATATATTATATATATATATATATATATATATATATATATATATTATCATGATCATAACGCAATTACCAGTGTCGATAAGGCCAAGGTTAAGAGAAATCCCTATATCTATGCAACACATGCAAATCATTGAGAACAAAAGTTCCCAGCTTTGCCAAGGCATCTAATACCTCAAATCCATTTAATTTACCTTTCTCATGATTGCACTCCCACTATCCATTTACCCCAATGGACCCAAACAACCCAACTGGCTATCATATTATTGCCTTAAGTTTCCCTTTATTCTTGCAGCAAGCTTCATCCCAGTCTTAGATTACCTGTTAGGTTTTAGTGAGCTCCCTCCAAGATCCATTCTATTTTCTCTTTTCCGACCAATTCTCAAGAACCTAAAAACATAAAATCCGATCAAAATAAGGAAAGATAAAGAAAACAAGGAAAAAAAACAACAATACAACACCACAAACAAAGTGGCATGGTCATGCACCAATCACAGTCAAAACCACAAATTAAGAAAAATTTTATCACAAAGAAATGAAAGCAGAAAAATTTCAACAAACACCATGAATCAACCCCCATGGTTCCTACTGCTTCCAAGGGAAAGCTCAAACCGAGCCTTCTTTAATATTTCATGGTACTTCCTTTTCCATGCAATTCCTTGCACCATACTTACATAGACACAGAACTATCAACGCATAAATAAATATAATAATATACCAGTTTCCTTACATGTCTTACCCAACACATGTACTTCAAGTAAACAGATGCACATACCATCCCTCAACGAAGTCCAATTCCCTTGAAATATCCAACCATAACTAGAAACTAATTGTTATGCTTGCATCTGATCAATTTTCTACCGTGTAGGTTCCTGAGCCCTAAGTGCTTCAATGCACCTTAATTTTCTCCATTACTCAGTTCTGGAGCATGAGCTTATTCTACTGCAAAGTGCGTTGAGTATATGCTTGGAACTCTCCTCCTAGTTCCACTTCCACCTCAGTGATGGATTCCCAGTGACCTGCCTACCTATTACCCATTGTTGAATAGTTTCGGGGAATTCTTTGACATACATCCCCAAATATTTGTGCTTGCTAATCAACGTAGATTTGAGTTCTGTCATGCTTTACTAGACCACTTTGATACAAATTTTAATCCTTCCCATGATGATCTCCATCAAAATTTCAACATCGTAGTGGTTCTCTCCCATTACCTTTATTCTACTGCTCCACAAGCTTACACCCATGTCTTGTCTCACCTACATGAAAATTCTTATGCAGAGCCATATTTTCCTTCTCACCTACATCCTGAGATCATAGAAATCCTTGGCCCTTCTATAAAAAATCTCTTAGGAAGGTACTTATTCTAGAAGAGTCTCTCAATATCATTCCAAATTGTCTCCTCGTCTCTGATGCCTCTGACATGCTTAACATCTTCCCACAAAATGTCTTCCTTTCCCTTGAGATTGAAGGTATTTATCTTGGCTTTCATGTTCTCCGAGTAGTCATCCAATCTAAAGAGATTCTTCTTCCCAAGAATCCATGCTTTTGCATCGTCTGATTCCTTCATTCCTCCATCAAACATAGGAGGCTTATTTTTCCTAAACTTTTATGGTAATTACTACTTCTCACTCCAACTATGCATATAATAGTGATGATGTTGATGATGTCTGCTAGAACTAGAGCTAAAATAGAATCCATAATTACTACCCCTCCTTCCAACTATACCCAAGGTTCCGTCACATCTATCTGTGTCATATTTTTCTGTCATGTGCCCCTTCAGAGACCTACTTCCATCTCCATCATTTGTATTTTCTTCATGTCAGTCCTCATGACTAATTCCTAGTTGTCCATACTTCAGAAAATATGAGAGACTTTGGAGGATGACTACATTGACCTAAACTTTTCTTTATTCGTCTTTTGTAATAATCTCTTATGCTTCACTCAACCATTCATTATATATTTTACAAGTAATAATTTCTTCCTTCAAACTTCTCAATTTGTTTTCCAAACCAGGAGAATGTCTCTCTCCCTGCTGCTTAATTGATCTCTTGCATCCTACCAATGTCTCTTTGGGTCTGTATAGAGAGTCATATGAGCTATAATCAACTACTCTTCTCGTCATCCATGGAATTTTGTTTCTTGCAACCCTACCACATTAGATAAATAAAATATAAGCCATAATCCAAGTCATACCTCAACATATCTCATAAGAGGCTATCACATCTACACACTTCAGTCCATATTAGAATGATACAATATGATAACCATAACCATAAAAATGGATGCACAAAAAGCACATAGACAACTGACATGCATGCATAACAATCACTTGAAATTTACTATGAGGTCTAGTGTTGCATAACAATCACAAGCATATCAATTGATACATGAATATCATAACCATAACCATAACCATAACAATGCATGCATAAAAAGCACATAGAAAACTGATGTGTATGCATAGCAATCACTTTTACTACAAGGTATAGTTTTGCAACCTCACCCTAGTACCATTATATAACCAACTATTATAGAAAAGGTTGCGCGGAACAAAACTGCTTGGATACCACTCTGTAACTAACTCATCCCACATTTACCTACTCTTACAAGCTCTCCAATGTATGAGATGAGTGTAATTATGACATGACCTAACATCCAAGTTCTAGTTATGTAAGTGGGGCCTACTCATAGGAATAGTTACCACCACACCTTAGGGACATGAAATTAGTGAGGATTCTAAAAACCACCCTTAGTGATCAATCCCTAAAATGGAACTTCTTTTCACAAGATTTACATCTCTATCACATTCTTGACACATTGTGCATGTGATTGGAAGGCTCCAATCACACCCATAAGCCTTCTTGCATGCGGTTATGACTGAAATTTTCCAACTTTGTGCATGAACTCACGATATCCATGCCACTTTTTTAAGGCTTCCCTATAGGCCACTTCCCAGAATTTCCCAAAACTTTCCAAAATCTGGTTTGAGATGATAACAAGTCTAAACAACCAATAATAGGGCTACATCTTATCCAAAACATGCCTAAGACACAAGAAACATTTTTTCAAACATATCGTAAACATAATAGCTACAGGTAATGAATGCATATATGATCATGATCTTCTTAACTTCATCAAAGAATTTTCAAGAGGCTCAATGCCCTCTCAAGCTAGTTGCAACAACACTTGTTATTCCGTGCATTGATTAATCATTTAATATCTTATCAAATCATGAACAAGATCCATAGAAAGGGAACATCATATAACCATGCATATAACTAACATATAACCATCATAGAATCCATGACAAATCAACCATAAAATCAACATAATAACCAATACAAGTGCTCATCAATAATAAGAAGAAAATAACATATATTAACATATGCAAAAACCAACCAAGTTGGGGACTTCCACATACCATTTGACCATAGATTGGGCTGACCTATTTTTTTTTTTACCCAATCACCCCTATGCCATATTCCAAGCATGAATGTGGGATCATATCGGTTAAACTAGAATATAACCAAGCAGGGTTTCGAGAGGCCAAACTGCATCAACCCTCAACCACAATGATTTCAGCTAAACTAGTTTAGAAATAACTAACACCAAACAAGTGTGGATACCTCCAACTTCTTTCACCACCTACAAAGGAATTTTCCTGTCTTCGCCAATATGTCAGGAGTTTTAGGAGAAAGCCCATCTCCACTATTGACCCTTGGGGATTTTCCCAAGACCACCTCAACCAAGATCCGGGTCTACTAGTCATCCAAAGATTAAACAAAAACAAGGAACCCACAACACTTTTGTTATTCAAGAAATGAAAAATAAATTCTAAAACCACTCTCAATCTACGCAAATCCCATGCCAATGACAAGAAACATAAAAAAGTAACCAATGCATGCACCATGCATCCAACACCCAAAATGATCAATCTCACATGCACACTATTACCTACAATCCATAACTAACTTATATCCTTACTTGCTATTGTCCATACTTCTTTTTGTGTACCCTTCTTTCCTTGCTTTCTTGCTTAATTTTACCATTGTAATTATGATACTCAACCATGGTATTCACCCATAGATTTTGTAAACCATGGTATTTACCCATGGTATCATAATTTATTATATTTACCCATGATGTTGTAATTTATTATATTTTCCCATGGTATTCACCCATGGATTTTGTAGCCATGGTATTTTGAAATGTAAAAGGAGATAACCCTCAGTGGAAAGACACCCTTAAAAAACTATAAATACGAGAATTCACTCAAAGCAAAGCATCTTTTATTCGTAATGTAGTCTCATAGGATATTATCCATTCAATAAATATTTGAGTTCCTTTTTATTTCTTTTCTAAAATACCTCTCATGTGCATGTGTGATATTCTGAGTTATATTTATACAGTCGATATTTCTATTATGCATTGTTCCCTACTCTCAATTATTTTTATAATGCTTTTCTACAATAATTATCTCATGTACTATCCCATATTCCTTTGCCACTCATGAAGTTGCATCTCTTAAAAGACTTGGATCATGCCAAAATTAATGTATCAGATTAGATGAGAACTTTGTAGTTAACCATGCTCAGGGGAGAGTAGTATTGGGATAGGTGACTTGCTTGGAAATTCTTAGGTCTTATTATTTTGTCACTTTCCTTGGTATCATTCCTCTAATGATCTGGATCGATGATATCAGAGTGGTTTGTTATTTTCTATTTTTCTATGCATGTACCGAACGAGGCATGGGAATAAGGAGGTGGGACTTGATATGCTACAAAGTTTACAAGACCACCTCACATGGTGAAAAAAAAAGAAAAATGACAAAGAAGGATATCCTTTCAAACTATTTCTCAAGGAATCACTTACACGATAGAGGAGAGATATTATGGAAGTCTTTACAACATCTCATTGGATGATGAGAATTTACAAAAATAATCCACCTGATCTTTACCAGATGGATCAACAAGAATACTATCTCAACACGATTATGGGTCGACGACACAAAACTCTCGTCATTGAATTTTTTTTGCTAGGTCAGACATTATCAACATCACAATTATCCCACATGAATTATAGGGTATATGTTTCCTCAAATATTCATTCATCATTGTTATCAGTCGACCGCACAAAACCCTTGCTACTCAATTCCAATTGCTAGGTCACATACTTTCAACATCACATTTGGCCCACAAGAATTATGGGGTATCTCTATCCTTGAATCTTTGTTCATCATGGTTAAGGGTTATCCACAAACCCATGGTTATGGGTCAACCATAAAAATACCCTTGGCTTTAGCAACACTTCGTTTTGGGTCATCCACAAACCCATAATTATGTTCCTATTCAACAAAGGTTTACTAGGAGTAACTTTATTGGGCGGGTGGATTGATCCAAGTGGAAAATAGTCACTGATGAGCCTCAGTATTGCAACAAGAATGTAGCAACTCCCAAGGCCACCGACTTTAATTATCAACCCAAAGTTCGTAAAAACTTAATATGTGTTGACACTGTATGTGCAACATACAATTTGTCCTTCCTATGTTCTCATGATGTAATGGAGTGCATGTACTAAAGTCTAATCCTAAACTAATTGTAGAAAATGAAATGTTCGAAATGGAACCTTAACCTATTGCAAGAAAGAAAGTACAAGGAAATAAACCTATTCTAATTGCATAAAGATCATGAACTAAATGTAAAAGAAACCCAGCTTAACCCTATTTATCACCTATGATGATTTAAGTTGACTGAGCATGAAATATGATCTAGAGAGTACTAACTACTGTGTTCATGTTTAAATATAAAAGAATTCATTTTTTAAATCTTTCTTCTTTATAAATGCAAATTCTAATCTTCCCTTGATCTTTGGCATGGGAGACAAGTGTGGAGCAAGATGGGTACAACGATTTTGATGGCTTGAAGGTCAATTAGGGGCCTAATCCCAACTTCAATGATGATTTTTCTCAATTCCAACTCAAAATAGGCTACCACAGGATTTCCTACAGGATGTACTAGTTCTGTTACAGGATCCCCTCATTTACTACAAGATGTTACAAATTTACTATACGAAATTATAATTCATCTAATGACTAGGAAAATCAAATCCAAATTGGATGGGAATTTTTTATTTTTTACTAGGATCTCTTAGGTCCCCATTCCAAGTGGAATCACTCAAAAATCCTATGTTAACCCATGCTAAAAACTAGAACAAAATTACTAGTCGAAAATCTAGAAATTCAAGAACTAGTGAGCTAGTAAATATATAAAATACCTAACCTAATCAAGTGAAAATGCAATGGGGTAGTTTTCATTATGAACTAGAATGTTTTTTTGATCTAATGCAAGTGTAACCATCTCAATTGAAGCTAGTTAGCATGCTCTAAAAAATAGAATAATTTATTGTTCTTCGCCACAAAGGAGTTCCAGAAATCTAGATTTGGGAATAAGAAAGCTAATCCAAGTAGCTCAATGATTAATATGACCTTCCCAAGATTTTCCAAGGATGAAAGGATGCTTTTGACCCTACAAAATAACTTACATAAACAATTTAACCCAATCCTACAATGAGAAATCATTAATACTAAATGTAGAAATAAATAGAAATAAAAACAAGAGATGCATGTGAATAAGAAGTGAAAATAAGGAAAGAAAATGATACAAAAGGGCTCTGAGACTCCTAGGATTGCCAATCCCAAGGAAAATCAGAGACTTGTGGGGGAGAACAAGACTTAGAAAATACAATTACATCCCTGCTAGAAAATACAATGGAGCTGCAAAAACACAAGTTCACTCCACAATAACACTAATCCAAAATCTCTCCCTAGAGGAAAATTCAACTTGTTAATTATAAAAAATGATTAGGAATTATTCCCCATGAATGGAGGAATCTTTCTCCACCAAAATCCCCTGATTAGTGGATCTGGTTCCCAGTACTAGGAATCTTCATTAAATGGCAGGGAACACATTCCTAGATTTTCTCGATCATTGGAGTTCCACAATATGTGTCATAATTACATAATATCTTGTTGATTTATTATTTAATAGTCATCCTCCTGTAGTAAGGAGAATGTCCCTAAATTATCTCATCCTCCAAATCTTCATAATCTTCCCAATATTCTCATAATATTCCACAAAAAATAAATAATATTAGGCACAAATATGCAATTATTCATAAACCTTCCTAATAAATATATTAAAGTTAAAAAAACATTATCTAATCCAAAAATAGAGGTTTAATGTGCTGAAGGATTGTCATAGGCCTTAATTAATGTTTAATTTAGAGGCATGTGCCTTAATTTATGTCTAATTTAGAGGCCCATCATACCCCCCTACTGAAAGTGTTGCTCATCCTATGAGAAACTTAGTGACTTTATTGTGCCTCATTCATGGCCTTGGTGGCCTCTCTCTTATGCATTAAGAACCTTGGTTGTATGTTTTACGAGGACAAGCCCAAAAACATATTTGTTCAAAGGAAAATCCTTTTTTTCTTAACAACATTAGTTTTCCTTTTTCCCCTTATTCAAGATGGTTCTTGAATATTTTTTAGTTTGGAAATGTCGACCACATCCTTATCAACCTATTTCTACCTTGTTCCACCATTTGGACATCCTAAAACATTAAATATGTCTTTTAATGAGAACTAGGAAATCCTCTAGTAATTCCTGTCAAAACTATAGGACACCTACATGAAACCCTTGTTGAGCATAAATGATAGTTTGAGCCTAGGATAGGCCCTCAACTTGATTCCCATGACTTTCTCCCATTTTGATAACATATTTTAGGCCCTGGAAAAAATGTACAAAAAGAGTAGAGACCTCTTAGAAATCTTCTTTTCATCACTATAGTTTGAGTTTTGTTTTGATGGTGAATGCCTTATTTCCTTTTGTTGCCTTCTTCTTCTCTTTTGTGGCGTAGAGAATTTCCTAATGGCCTTAGAGTTCTCTGTTTTGATTAAGTCTCTCTTGAGCACTTCCTTTTTTTGGTTTTAAGCTCAGATTGTTCCTTTCTTCCTTCTTGTAGCAACATTCTGCCTTCCTGTAGTAGTCATTCCTTCTTCCTTGATTTTCTTGTAACTGTATGGGAGTGATGAGAAATGATGTAGGTTTGTTAAAATGGAGAGGATGCTCTTTTATTTTTTCAAGAAATTTTCAGGGTGAGATAGAGTGTAGGGTTTTTTCTTGAAATTATGAATGGGAGGGATAAATGATGGACAGATAATGAATATGAAGTGGATCAAGGGCTTGGAGTACTATGGTGATTTGGCCTTTGCAAAAAAATATTCTTTTAACTACTAATCTCACTCGTTCAAATCATCACCCTTCATAATTTGACTTTTCAACACTTCATGAGTGAAGGAGTGAGCTGAAATTAACTAGTTGAAGGCATATGAGACTACTGACCCATCCTTAGCTTATAAAACCTCATATGTCATGCATTGACAACAGATTTCTAACTATTATATGCTTAAGAGAAGAGGTCAATAATATTGCATACCTGTACCTACCTGATGGTTGTTGGAGAGACATGCATGCTCCTGCTAAGTTGATGCTATTGTGCTTCTCATGACTCAGGTACATCTTCATGACTGCCTTCTTATTTTTTATTGATCTTATTTTTTCAATGGGTTGTCTTCTTGTTGATGGGCAAGTGATGGCTTCCTCTGTTGCTGCTGAGATATGGAGGAGTTTCTTTATCCTTGTTCTGAAGATGGCTACAAAGTGTGTGGTTTCCTTTGTGGGATAGGCTACTACAAGATATCCTACAAGATACCTACAGGATGTCCTGTAGCTGCCTCTCCCCTAAACTTTCAAATTTTTTCTTAACTGTGAAGCATAAGGGAGGTTCAAATGAGTGGAGAAGGGTGATAGGGAATCATAGGTGATAGATGTTGTCTCTAGGTATTGTTCCTCTTTCCCTCGTCTCTCTCTCTCTTCTATTTGTTTTATGTTTTTTTTTTCTTTCTGTACTATGTATTTTTAGAATTGATTTCTTTGATGGATGCAGGGGTAACATGGTGATGAAACAAATGGCCATGAAGTGGTGGAGTAAATGTTTTTTCATCCAGACAGAGGCTTATGTCATCCCCTTAGTCTTGGACTACCTTTCTTTGGATTTCCAAGGTCACTCTAATTCCTACAGGAAACTCCTGTAGGTTTACATGGAATCCTGTAGAATTATAAGGAATCTTGTAGAAAACAAAGTTTCTATAATTAGTTGGAGGGGTTTACAAGTGGAAGAATAGGCTAATAGTGAAAGATATGAGATGGGTGGATTGAAACATGTCTCTTGTAGGTCCCTTTGTCCCTCTCATGTTATGCTTATCCTCCTCTTGCTGACGTCCAAAACAAAATTTCCATTTTTTTTTATCGAGGACACCCTCTTGTATCATACTTGTTTTGTCCATACCTCCCAAACAATAGAATGGATTGACCTAAAACTATTTGAGCATGTTTCCGTCATCATTATCCACCTTCCCATAAAAACAATTTTGTCAATGGATGCACGGATCTCGAGAAATACTAAGAATGGCTAAAGGAGATGGAGGTTGATTTCTTGAAAGCCATGCACTAGAATTTTATAAAATTTCTTGGGTATCTTACAATCATCCTTATGCGTCTCCCCATGAAAAATCTTTTTAAATTGATACACAGATATCGAGAACGTTGAAAAATTGTTGTAGGAGATGAAGGCCAATTTATTGGAAACCGTGTACTATAATTTCCTGAAATTGCTTGAGAATGTTAACATCATCCATATGCATCTGCCCATGAAACATATTCGCAAATGGATGAATGGTTCTCAAGTTATAGCAAAAACAAATTTCTGCTCTATGTATTTTTGTTTCATGTAGTAAGACAAAGCCTTCGTGTAGGACAACAAGAAAACTGAATGGGAAAAGGCATAGAATGATGTGTGGATGGTGAAATAGATGACAGTGATGGATTGGCATGGCCTTGGCCTTGTTGGAGCATTTGAGCAAAGGAAGAAAAAGTCAAAATTTGACTTCTTTTGACTAGGTTTGACCTATTTTTTCTTTCTTTGGTGGCAACTTGTTTTTGGTCTTTGTAGATGTTGGAGAGCACCTACATTCATCAAAGAGATACATGGAACAAGGATTTTTTCTTTTTTTTCTTTTTTTTCTTCTAGGCCTATTAGCCACCTCAAGCAGGTTTTCAACTGGTAGGTCTGCCTAGGCACCTCAAAGGAGGTTTTCACCTAGGATATTTCATTTTTTCTCTTTTATTTTTTTCTTTTTTTCCCAACCCATTGATCGCCTTATGTAGTTTTTCAAGGAATGAGCCAATCTGAGGCACCGCAAAGGAGGTTTTCACCTGATATTTTTATTTTTTTCTCTTATTTTTCTTTTTTTTCTACCCTACCCTACTTGAAAAACAAAATCACTTTCAAGTATATTAATACTTCCAATGGAGCCATGTGCACATCAAGATGAGAGAAAAACTAGTGTGTAGGCTTGAAATGTATACTTTGACATGTACCTGCATTTCAGAGACCAAATGAATTGAATTTGAAAGGATCAAGGATAGTTGAAGAAGAGATTGATGTTCCATCTTGTTGATTTTTTGGAACCAAACCTCAATATAACTTTGATGTCCTTGGTTTTCTTGCTTATCTGGATCATTCTTCATGTCTTCTTCTACCATGGCCTTCAAATCCTCCTCCTTTTCGTTATTGTTCTCTTGAATACATGGAGGATTTGATGATAATCACGAGGGAGCTCTCTCGATCTCTGATTTTGATGTCTGCTCTTCATCAATTGCAACCAATGATTATGTGGTCTTCTCATTTGAATATTGTTCTTCTGGATGTGGTCCTTCAATGATATCAAGATAATCTCTTTTTTGCAATACTCTTCCTGATCTATGGTGAATACCATTAATATCAATAGGAAATGTTTGGAAGTGTTGTTCCTTAGCATTGTAAGTGGGTTGAGCTACTTCAATGTGTGGTTTGGGAAATGGTGGTACAGGTAGTTGAGTGGGAGTGGATATTTGAGATGGATGTGATTGGGGTTTTGGTTGTAGTGTAGATGAATGGTAGGGATAACATGGAGTTGGGTATGGAGATTATTGAGGAAAATATTGAGGATATTGTGGATGGCTCCAATAAGTTCCTTGCCAACCTTGTTGCCAAAATTGTTTTTGGGGTTGATATGGCCAATGTTGCCAAGGAAAGGCTGTGTTCCAATTATTTTGAGATGGATGTGCATAAGCTTGAAATTGTGAATTAGGTTCTTGCATAAAACTAGGTTGAATAATATTCCATGTTCCTCTTAGAGCTACATAACATAGTTGCATTGGCAATTGACCTGTTCCATTGTCCTCATGGTAAACTTCCTTCAACCTTGGTAATGATGGACAACGTTTAACATCATGTGATTCTGCATGGACAACAAAAATATCAACATCTTCTTTTTCTTCATCATGCATTCTTAACATTTCTATTTGTTTGGTAAGATTGCTAAGAATTTCTGTTTTAAAATCATAAAAAAAAAATTCAAAGTTTATCTTAACTTACTGATCTTGATGTTGATATACCTACTCTTCCCTTTCCTCTTGATATGTGTTTGCATGTTTCACAAATTTCTTCAAATGATAATTTTTATACATCACCTCTACTCATGAGATCAAGGAGATTAATCCATTCATCCCTAGTTGTTCTAAGTAAGAGGGTTTTTAGTGTGTTAGATCCTAAATGATGTAGTTTTTCCCTCTTAACATTATACATGAACCTCCCTATTAGATCCTCAAGGCTCTCATATTCTCTTTGATTCATTCTAAATATTTCTTCTTTAAGATCATGATTTTTATATTTTTCTAGAAATATATTTTTCATATCATTCCATGATCTTTTTGAATTAGCCCCTAAACTCATGAACCATTTAAGAGCTCTATCTTTCAATGTCATAGAAAACAATCTTAGTTTTTGAGTTTTTAATAAGTAACCATAAGATCTACAAACGAACTCAAATTCAAGGAGAAAGGTTTTCAGATCCTCTAACCTTAGACAATGAAATTTTGTAAGAAAAGATGGAGGGACGTTCTTCATGTGCACACTACCATAGGTATATTGAATGGGAAATCTGAGAGGATCTTCCTCATTTTCATCATCTCCATCAATTTCTTCTACATTCTTTGTCATATTCCTCTTCTACCTGCAAAAGTCAATGGTGATGTGGCTCTTACTGCACCACGTGATCAAATGGGGGGGTGGGTTGGTGTTGGATATTTTTTTGTTTGTATGATTGAATGAAAACACTAATGCAATGCACTTTTCTATTTTTGAAATGAAATATGCCTAAAGCAATTATTTTATTGTTTTTTCAATAAGTAAAAATTAAATGAATCAACTAGGGAAGAAAAAAATACATACTTTGACACCTCCCCGGAAATGATGCCAAAAAATGATAGGCCTTGGTATTTCAACAAGAACGTTGCATCTCCCAAGGCTACCGACTTTAATTATCAAGCTGGGGTTCATACAAACTTAAGAGGTATCGACACTATATGTGCAACATACAATGTGTCATTTCTTTGTTGTCATGATGTAATGGAATCAGGGAAAATTTTAAGAACCCCCCCTAAATTTACATGTATAATAAATGGGTGAATCTCCATGGTATATAGGAAAAATGGAAGTCGATTTTATCAATAATATGATATGTATATATAATTTTTTGGCAAATCTCTCACCAGGCATGGCGAATATTTTACTCAAATAAAATCTTGTGTTTATTGAATACACAAATGAAATCATTGCATTTCTTTAAATATCTTTTGAAATCAAAATTACCGAAATTACATATCGATAATCTAGTGGGTGTAAGATAAAATTCACCCGTGCCATTCACAGAAAGCATGAGAAAAAACCTAATACTATATATAAAACCAAGAAAAATTCAAATTCATCATTTCTAGGGACCTCATAACCACCCTACCAATACACAAGTATGTTCCTGTTTGCAATTAGAGAAATTACCCAAATTACAATCTGTTTACTCCACTTCTAGGGACCTAGTAACCACCCTGCCAATACACAAGTATGTTCCCGTTTGCAATTAGAAAATTTACCCAAATTACAATCTGTTTACTCCAGCATATGTTGGAAAGTTATAGAAGGATGACTAGTGCAATCAATCCATTCCTTTTAGCCCTGGATTTGTTTCAGTTTAAAACAGAAGTATACAAATATACTTGTCCAATGTCTATGCTTTAACCATTCACCTTAAGATGTTTTTACAATATAATTTCCTAAGTCTATTTAATATCTTCATTATCATAAAAACCAACCTATATCCATCTTAACTCAACATCTACCACTCTTAGGGGGATGAAATCTATTTATCCCTCTGAGCACTTGGTAGACCCAGAATTAAGATGGATATAAGATAGAATTTCCCCTTTAAATAGTCTATGCTCACATGAATACCATGGGTCAATACCATGGGTTATCATAAACCTGGAGCTTAAAAATTACTATTAGTAATTTATAAAAATTAATAAAATTAATAGTTGATTTTTATTTTATTTTTTATTTTAACCAAGCTAAAATGTTTACCTACATTAAATTACAACATCCATTCTTGATCCACCAAGCCCGGAGAGGATCAAATATTTTTCACTCTATGCTAGTTTGTATATCACGATATTTGATACCTCTCGGGGGTTAGTAGATCAGAGTAAAGATGGATCTATGTTGGTTTAATTCCCCATTTAAATAGGGTACATTCTAGGTGAATACCATGGGTCAATACCATGTGCCATTTTGGTGAATACCATGGGTCAATACCATGTGCCATATTTCTATTAATTCTAATATTAGGGTTAATAATGGTTTTTTTGCATGGTATTAATAACAATCTAGTCCATGGTATTTGTCCCATAGTATTTTGCCTATAGGTTTCACCTAAATATAACCCATTTTTTGAGTGTTCTTAAATATAAATATAAGGTGACTTATGGAGTAAATATAAAAAAATGTTTTATTTATTTAACATACCTCTCGTTTATTTATATTTTTATTAATTTACCATACCTCTTTTACAAATATGGTATTTGGTCCATAGGATTCACTTAAATAAAACCTCTTTCTTTACCATACGTCTAGTTTATTTATATTTTTATTTATTTGCCATACCTTTTGAGTAAGTATAAAAAGACGTTTTATTCTCCACTTTACTTATATTTTTATTTGTTTACACCCTTACATGCATATAAGGTGACTTATGGAGTAAATACAAAAAATGTTTTATTTATTTACCATACCTCTCATTTTATTTATATTTTTATTAATTTACCATATCTCTTTTATAAATATGGTATTTGGCCCATAGGATTCACTTAAATAAAACCTATTCTTGAAAATGGGCGAATGGAAGGTTGTAACTCCTAATTTCAAGGGCTAAATTTACCTTTTTTACCCTCTCCCTTAAAATAAGGTGGGCTATTTGAGGTGATTTGTAAAAATGTATTATGATACAAAATATTTGCCCACTAACTATTGTGTGCATGTGTAGATATAAAAGAACTCGTTTTTTAAATCTTGTTGCTTTATAATTGCAAATGTTAATCTTTCCTTGATCTTTCAGAGGGGAAACAGGTGTTGAGCAAGAGGGGTACAATGATTTTTACGGCTTGGAGGTCAAGCAGGGGCCTAATCCTAGCTTCAATGATGTACTAGTTGTACTACAAGATCTCCTAGTTCTCCTACAGGATCCCCTCATTTACTACAAGATGTTACAGATTTACTGTATGAAATTATAATTCATCGAATGACTAAGAAAATCAAATCCAAATTGGATGGGATGAAATTTTTTATTGACTATGATGTCTTAGGTCCCCATTCCAAGTGGAATCACTCAAAAATACATTTGTTAACCCATGCTAAAAAATAGCACAAAATTACTAGTTGAAAATCTAGAAATTCAAGAACTAGTAAATCTATAAAATGCCTAACCTAATCAAGTGAAAATGCAATGGGGTAATTTTTGTTACGAATTAGAATTATTTTGTGATCTATTTCAAGTGGAACCAATGCGATTGAAGCTCATTAGAATGCTCTAAAAAATAGCAGAAATTTATTGTTCTTTTACACAAAGGAGTTCTAGAAATCTAGATTTGGGAATAAGAAAGCTAATCCAAGTAGCTCAATGATTACTATGAACTTCCAAAGTTTTTACACATATGAAATGATTCTTGTGATCTTACAAAATAACTTACATAAACCATTTAACCCAATCCTACAACAAGAAATCATTAATGCTAGATGTAGAAGTAAAAATAAATAAAAACAAGAGATGTGTGTGAATAAGAAGTGAAAAGAAGGAAATAAAATGATACAAAAGGGCTTTGAGGCTCCTGGTATGGCTAGGCACAAGGAAACTTAGATACTTATGGAGGAGAACAAGACTTAGAAGCTGAACATGAGACCAATATTCATTATTTTCATCAATGCAATTACATTCCTGCGAGAAAATACAATGGAGATGCAAAATCTCTCCCTAGAGGCAAATTCGACTTAGTACTTATACAAAATAATTAGGAATCATTCCTCATGAATGGAGGAATATTTCCCCACCAAAATCCCTTGATTAGTGGATCTGGTTCCCAATAGTAGGAATCTGCATTAAATAGTAGGGAACACATTCCTAGATTTTCTCAATCATTGTAGTTCCACAATCTGTGCCATCATTTCATAATATATTGTTGATTTATTATTTAATAGTGATCTTCCCATTGTAGGGAGAAAGTCCCTAAATTATATCCTCCACCAAATCTTCATAATCTGCCCAATATTCTCATAATATTCAACAAAAATAAATAATAATAGGCACAAATATGCAATTATTCGTAAACCTTCCTAATTAATATATTAAAGTTAAAAATACATTATCTAATGCAAAAAGAGAGGTTTAATGTGCTGAAGGATGGTAATAGGCCTTAATTTATGTTTAATTTACATCAATGGGGCCTGAGTTATGTCTAATTTATAGGCCCATCAATTACCGCAATTAATAATTATTTTCTATAAATGGTTATTAGAACCATGGATAATGCATCATAAAAAGTAAAATAAATCATATTATTAAAGTGAGAATCTAATCGCACTATGATTTGAATTTTACCATCGTAATTATGATATTAAACTATGGTATTCACCCATGGATTTTGTAAACCATGGTATTTACCCATGGTATCATAATTTATTATATTTACCCTTGGTGTCGTAATTTATTATATTTTCCCATGCTTGTCGCCCATATATTTTGTAAATCATGGTATTTACCCATGGTATTTTGAAATGTAAAATGGGATAACTCTCGTTGGAAAGACACCCGTAAAAAATTATAAATATGAGAAGTCACTGAGAGAAAAGCATGCTTTTTTCATAATGTAGTCTCATGGGATATTATCAATTCAATAAATATTTGAGTTCATTTTTATCGATTTTTTTAAAAACCTCTCTTGCCCATGTGTCATATTGTGAGTTATCTTTACACTGTCAATATTGTTTTATATGCATTGTTCCCTATTCTCAATTATATTTATAATGCCTTTCGACAATATTTGTCTCATGCATTATGAAATATTCCTTTGTCACTTAGAAAGCCATATCTCTTAAAAAAATTCGATCATGTCAATACTCTCTTGCCCATGTGTCATATTGTGAGTTATCTTTACACTGTCAATATTGTTTTATATGCATTGTTCCCTATTCTCAATTATATTTATAATGCCTTTCGACAATATTTGTCTCATGCATTATGAAATATTCCTTTGTCACTTAGAAAGCCATATCTCTTAAAAAAATTCGATCATGTCAATATTAATGTATCAGATTGGATGAGAACTTTGCAGTTAACCATTCTTGGGCCAGAGTAGTATTGGGATGGGTGACTTGCTAGGATATTTTTAGTTCTTATTATATTATCACTTTCCTCGGTCTCATTCCTCCAACGATAACCAATCCCGATTTTTACATGAAAAAAATGAAATACAGATATGAATAGAAACACAAAGATAAAGTGAAAAGAAAAAAATAGTTTATTAATAAGAAAGTACTAAAAACAGTTTACATGTAGAATGGAAATAAACTAGCTCACACAATGGTGGCTTATCTTTGTGAAGAGATGTGGCAACTACATTCCTTCTCAATTGTGTTACAATTAGGCTCACAATCATTTTTATCATTCAGAAATAAGGGAAAACCCAAAACATCCAAAAACCTAACCCTAGGAGATGAAGTGCCAAAGTTTTGTGGGGCCCATTGGGGTTAGTTGGTACACCAACTTCCCGGGGTCATAACTTTGGCATACAATCTTTGTTTGATGCATATGATATCTCATTATAAATATATATCCAAGGACTACAACTTTCAAATGAAAACCCATATTAAAAGCATCATGTTTTCTTGTTTTCCAAAAGATGCCATTTAGGGACTCAAAACAGCTTTAGAAGATTAGGACCCAAGAAACTGCCAAAAATAGTAAATTGTGTTGTAATTAAGGAAATTGAAAGAAACAGTCTGAAAGAAACAGTGTTTAGGGACCAAGCGTAATAGGTGGGTGGACACCAATATCCACCTAGATCAATCATCGCCCATTAGGAAGCAGTGGCCCCGATTATGTTGAGTGCCTCCATGGAATGGGGAAATTTCTGCTAAATTTGTGCCCTCGTGTAAGAGTTCACCAACTTTGATAACTTGATATAGTTGGATCCTCTATTTACAAGAGTTTTTTATTTGTGTATCCATGATCCAATTAGTTGTTGCATGTTCAATGCGGTCTGGGATGAGCTTTGTTTGTGTCAACTACTCAGCAATGTCAGATGTGTCCAACAATGGTGGAAAGAATGGTCTAAGGCTATCCACATTGAGTACAGGGTGGAAGCCAAGGAATGGGGCGATACTAAGCTCAAAATCATTGTCTCCCACATCTATGGTAATGGTGTAAGTCTCATATTGAAGTGGTCAAAGCTTATGATGGGCTCCAACGAGGCACTCTTACTACAGATTTATCTTACGGGGCACCCAATGTTGATCATATCATTGTTTATATTTGGAATTGTCTTTCTCTAGGATTTCTTGAACTTTCTGGTCGATGTCCTAAATGAACTCAATAAACTTGGTGGCTTTATCAGCTCTAAACTAAACATGGGCAAATTCCTCCTATGTAGTTGCAAAATGCATTACAACATCAAGGGGACATAATGGTTGAAATCCCAGACCCACTTCAAAGGGGTTATGGTCATTCAAGCTATGGAGAGATTTGTTATAGCTTTGTTTCACACAAGGAAGAATCTCATCCCATGTTCACAGATGATTAGAGTTGTACATGTCTAGTTTGTGCATAATCATCTTATTGAATACCTTTATTTTGCCATCAGAATGGAGGTAAAATGTAGTCGACCTTGTGAGGTTTGTATTCAAAAACGACTTAAGGCTCAACCAAATGCACTTAGGAACCTTCTATCCTGATCTTATATAATGGTTTGTGTTATCCCAAAATGTACCCACACTCATTCAAAGTGTCTTATAATCCAACTTAATGCACATCCCAAATCCTCTTGGTACATTCACATGAAGGAACATAAAGGTGACCTAGGTAGCATAATAATGCATCCTAGAGGTGGAATTGTGGAAATCGCTTGTCATTCACTAGCATCTAGTATGTGGTGGTGAGCTCTAAATCATTTTTATATAGTTTTGGCCATCCATAGGTCTCATGGCCCGAAGAGTTGAGAACACTGGTCAGCACAGCAAGTGATGGTTGATTGAGTCAATTTGCAACATGATTAGCGTTTCCCTTCTTTTATCGAATATTCAAATGTAATTTTTGTAGATATGTGGACCACTTTTATTGGCAATCATTATGAAACTTCATTTGGGTTTGTATAAACTACAGGGGTCAGTGATCTGTGTGAATGGGTGTCTCCTTCTACATATTGTAATGTTTCATTTGTTGAGAATCTTTCACGATGGAATACGTATCCTTATCATCGGTGGTGTATTTCCAAATTGTGTCAGAACATTTCTGACTATGGTAGGTCACTGGATACCCTTGCTGGGTGAGAACTACACCAATAGCATAGTCAGAGGCATTTGTATCAATTTCGAATAGTTATTGTAGATTTGGAAATGTGATTATTGGTGCAGAGAAGAGCCGGTGCTTTAACTCAACAAATGCCTCCTTTTGGGACACGAACCAAAAAAACTTTTCCTTCACTCTGCCTTTAGTAACTTGACTCAAAGGATGAGTGATATGAGAGAATTTCAACACAAACCTATGATAAGAATTAGCAAGGCCCAAAAATAAGAAAATCTATGTTAGTATGGTCAGGGTTGGCCAATCCTGAATGACTTGGATCCTACCTAGATCCACATGCATGCCCTGCTCATCAATGATGTAACCCATATATTGGACCTGACCCATGCCAAAGGTGCATTTCTCCAAGTTGGCACATAGTTTTTGTTGTTGCGTGGTTTGAATGACTTGTTGAATGTGTTGCAAGTGCTCTTCCCAACTCTTGATGAATATGAGGATATCGTCCAGATATAAAACCATGAACGAGTTGGTAAAGGGATGAAAGATGTCATCCATTATCCTCCTAAAAGCTGCATGGGAATTTTTCAACCTAAAGGCATGACCAACCACTCAAAGAGGCCCTCCTTCGATTTGATGGTGGTCTTCCATACATCTATGGGCTTTATTGGAACCTGGTGATAACCAAAATTAAAATTGATCTTGATAAAATACTTGGGCCCTTTAAGCTCTTCAAGAGGGTCATCAATTTGTGGGAATTAATACGTGTTCATCATATTTATTTTATTCAGTGCTTAGCAATCAATAGAGAGTCTCTAAGACCCATTATTCTTTTTACAAGTACAATTGGTCTCCCATAAGATGAAGAACTTGGTTGAATGTGCCCTTTTTGTAGCAACTCTTGTATCTGTCGCTTCATTTCTTCATTTTCCAAAATAGGGTGGAAGTATATTGGCCCATTGGGTAGCAGTGTTCTGGGAGTCAAATCAATTGAATTCTTGACCTGACAGTGAGAATGTACCCTTATGGGTGAGAATTACTTGTCCCTATAATCTTCCATGACCTTATCCACCTACTTCTACTGTGCAATGGAACCCTTCATATGGGCAATGGATGTCGCCATGATCTTCCCCTTACATTGAGAATGAATAAAAAGGAAACAAATTTCCCAATCTCAAAGATGATCTTAATGCATTTCTTAGCAGAGATCAAAGAGATGGTGGTAGGCACGCCTACCTCTAGTAATCAATATAAATTACTACCAAAAGCAATAATAACAGTGCGAGACCTTGAATGGTACATAACATGATGCTTCCACAAGTATGGTTGGCCTAATAATACATCACAAACTTCAAGAGGAGAAACATCACAGAGTACGTAATCTATGAAGGGCTTGATGTTGTAGGGAAGGCAGCACTATGGATTGATGTGAAGATCTCTCCCTTGGGAAAACAACGCAATAATGTATCTCCACAGCTGTGGCATGGTTGGTAGGCCCAACCACTTCATGAGCTCTACCGAAATGAGGTTATTTTGGCTCTCGCTATTGACAATGAACTGCATCCGTGAACCCTTCACCCACATATATGAGTCGAAGGGACAATCCCCCTCCTCCTGATCTTCAGGCTCAATATTCTCGATCTTGATGGTGACAACAGTGGTCTTGGGCTCCACATCAATAATTTTGTTCCCTTTGTCATTCTTGTTGTCAGATTTTGATTAAGAGATGGAACATGCACCTGAATTTTAATCCTTTAGCTCGGCCACTAGTGACTACCTATTTCAACAATTACTTGTGTTGTGAGTGGGGCTCCTATGGAACTCACACCACTTTCTTATGTCCTTCTTTGTCTTTTTGGTGTTTTTCTTTTCTTGTAGCTTCAACGAGTTGTCCTAGATCACCTTTCCTTGTCTTTATCCTTTTTTCTACAGTTATGACACTTGTCCCTTGCTTCAGATTCGCAGATCCAAAGTCTTAATCTTCTATTCAAATTTCTACTCGATCTTGACAATGTATCGATAGGTGTCACCGAGTGAGGACATATCTAGGAACTCCTTTTGATCCTAGATTTATTTATGTAGACAACTTTGGTACTTGAGTACCATATGTCGCACAAAATCCTTGATACCAAACTTTGTGTGAAGATTATGAAAAAGATTTTTGAACTCTGACATGTCTTGGTCTCTTCCCTATCATAGTGTGGTCCACTTTATATACTTATCTTCATCCAACAGGATAATATTGTTCCTTGATGGAATCTCAGAAAGAACTCCATGTGGGTGCAGCTGAAAAAGTGAGGGTTCCCTCTCATCCCTCTACTCATGGTAGATTTCCCACCAATCCTTGATGTGGGGGGTGGCTTTAAAGAGTGCAAAACTAATCTTTCCTGTATTGGAAAAATCATGAACTAGACAATATCCTTCCAACAAATTAACCATTTGTCTATTATATTTGCATCTATGTGGTCTTCAAATATGGGAATGTCAAAGTTGACTTATACCTTCAAGGGAGTGGTGCCTCTAGGGTGACTACTGGAAGAAGATGTGTCGCCTATGGGAATTTGTTGAAGGATCTTTGCAAAGTTGTCCATCATCTCATTCCTTTGTTGCTCAAGGTCTTCATCGAGCAATATTTTGAAAGGATCTCCTACTCCCGTGTCTTTATTTTCTTCCACCATGGCAGGTTGTCGAGATTGGTGAAGCTGGTCTTGGAAAGGTTCAATCAGTTCAAGCCCTTACTCCTTATACCCTGACCTCATTGTGGACATGAACAAAAAAACAGAGAAAGATCGGACATCTCTGATACCACTGATCTAGATTTATGTAGGAAGA
Source organism: Pinus taeda (assembly GCA_000404065.3). NCBI lineage: Eukaryota > Viridiplantae > Streptophyta > Pinopsida > Pinales > Pinaceae > Pinus > Pinus taeda. The sequence continues at coordinate 18,797 of APFE030195869.1, read as the reverse complement.
AAATAAAATACGGATATAAAAATAAACACATAGATACAACGAAAAAAAACTTCAATTCATTAAAAACAAAGCGTTGAAAATTATTTACATGCAGAATGGAAATAAACTAGCTCGGGTGATGCTAGCTTATCTTTGAGAAGAGATGCAGTGCCTACATGACTTCTCAACTCTGTTATAATGAGGCTTGCAGGACTTTTTATTATTGAGAAATAAAGGAAAACCCCAAACATCCAAAAATCTAACCTAGGAGATGAAGTGGCAAATTTTTCTGGGTCCCGTTCGGGTTAGTTAGTACATCAACTTCCTGGGTGCATAAACTTGGCATACGATATTTGTTTGAGCATATAATACCTCGCTAGAAATATCTACTAGAAATTTTGACTGCAAACTCATTCCATAATGTATGTATTTTCCGTTTTTCCAAAAAAAATCATTTAGGGCCTCAAAATTGCTCTAGAAGTTCAAGACCCAAAAAAACTACCAAAAACAGTAAATTTTGGTACAATTAAGAAAACTGAAAGAAATAGTCCTGGGGGCCCAAGTTGAATAGGTGGGTGGCCACCAATATCGACCTAGATCAAAATCTTAAACCAAAACAAGGAACCCACCACACCATTGTTATTCAGGAAATGACAAGGCAATGCTGAAACCACTCTCAATCCAGACAAATCCCATGGCAATGACAATAAGCATAAACAAATAATTGACGCATGCACCATGCATCCAAATCTCAGCATCTTAAATATCACATGAGCATTGTTACCGACAATACATAACTATTTTTTCTCCTTCCTTTCTATTTCCCAAACTTCCCCTTGCACACTGTTGCTTTCCATGCTTGATTTCTCCCTTTCTTGTCCTTTTTCCTTTGTTGAAACTAATCCAAAGCTAAGCCAAAACTATTAGTTGTTTCTCAAGTAGCTTTTTATCATTGATGTCTAGTCTCTTCCTTTCTTTTTCCTTTTTCTCTTTTCTTTCATTTTACTCTAATTTCTCTCAAATTTTCCTTGCATGCATATTTGTCTGTCTTCATCTCCCTTTTCTCCTATTTTCCTTTATTTCCTTAATTAAATCATTTATTTCCTCCTTCCTTTGCCAATGCCTTTTCCAATTTCCATAGCAATTAATAAACCATAAGTGACCCCTAATGTGATGTTTACCCCCATCTTTCAGTTTGGAATATGCATCGCATGACCTTGGTTGAATTTTTCCTTTTTACATGAAAATATAACCTGAGGATATATATATATATATATATATTCATCAATTGTTCATTATATATATATATATATATATATATATATATATATATTCATCCAATTGTTCATTACAAATGAACTATTTCTTAGAAATTGATTTAATGAACCATATAGTTTTTAAGGTCAATTGATCAATGATTCATTTATATATTAATATTAATGAAATAATCTAATCATAAAAATTGAGAATTGATCTTATAAACTATATAGTTTTTTATTTCATTTGATCGTGACTCATTTATACAACCTGATCATTTAATATCTACAAAGTTATGAGTGAAAAATCAGCAGGAGATATGAAATGTAGGTAGTCATTATTCATTTCATTCCTATAATGGTATGGTAATGCATGTCATTATGAGATATTGTAAGAATATAGGAGTTATTCTTCCATTGTTATTGTTAATTTTCATAAGTGGTTAGTAACAATTGGTATAGTAAATTAGCAGGTAAATATGAAAACATAAGCATGAATTAGAAGATGGAAATAAATTATTATTAAAAATTTCATCAATTGATATAGAAGAGACAATGAGAATATATTGACATTATTAATTTTGGACAATAAAATCAACATTTATAATTAGAAAAGAGATTAATTTTCCAAATTTCAAAAGTCGGGCTAGTCTCTCACAACGAATCCCCAACTAGAACCAAAAATAGACTCTCCTTAAGAAGGAGAGGGAGAAGTGAAAATTGAAAGATATAAACCTGATAAGGATAAAACTAAGATACTATCCTAACTAGCCTTGTAGAAATAAACTATAAATACATGATCACAAACCATAACCATATCACGATTAGGCTCAGGAGTTTGAATCTTGTATTGCAACCAGATGGGTGCTATTAGGTCTATTGAACTTTATCCTACCACTAGGGGGATGTCATGATGATGCTCAATGTTCTCCATCCTCTAGCCAAGATCCCTCATATGTGTGTGCAATTGCTTAAGGGATTGAAGAATATCCATGTGGGATTCATGAAAATATAGGATAGTCCTTCCCAATATAAATTTTATTTTCCAATAAAGGGCAACCATTTTCTTATACTAGTTAAACTAGCCCTTTTCATTTCTAGTGTCCAAGATCCATTTTGCTCATTTAGTTAAAACCTTTGTGTCTGAAAGGGAGCTTCTATGAGAAGATATTTCCCCCTCCATTTCGGTGAGTTCTTCCTGTACATGAGTAGAAGTGACCTCTCAGTAATAATATGTGTAATCTTCAATATTACGATGAATTTGAATTTTCCCTCAATGGGCCAACTCTTAAGAATAGGTGGGCTCCGATTGGACTCAATCCTTATGTCACAACATCGAGAACCAAGTAGTCGGATATCCAAAAATGATCCTTGTTCCCCACTCACTAAGGGAAAACCTTGGAGACCAAAGATTCCCAAAACGAATAGCTCCCAAAATGCCAAAATAAAAAGAAGGAGAACTAGCTAAAATGATCTCCAAAATAGCAAGACAAATATAAATATAATGACCACGTCCCCAAATATGAACTTATCTCGACACCAATCAACCCAGTAATGAGGATTCCACCGTGCATAGAGATCAATCACAATGACACCTGCAAAAGAACAGAATGAGACGAACTACACATACTGACGAGGAACAAAATCATGAAAAATAAAGCCAAGAATCTCCCAACCACCAAGTCACGATGTGACTACTAGCTCAAAACAAAAAATGCATAAGTGTTAAGATATAATCAAACTATGAGAGAGAGCCCAAACTAACGGTTGTAAAAATTTGATAGAAACTGAATAAGAGCTAACTATCCATGGCTTCCATAGAGTGACCCAAAACCTAACCTTAGAATGGTGAACAATCTACGAAATAGACCATCCAAAAACTATACTACATCCAAGAGAATGGAGCAATCCCAGGACCACTAATAGAAAAGGAACAACATATATACTGGTGAGAAGTAGGGCCGAAAATATATGATCAAAAATATCTAACAATATTTTGGAAAAACGCCATCTTGAATGCCATAAATAATATGTAAATAGTTGTAAAAATCTCCCTTGGACATGTCACTAAACGTAATTTATGCAATTCAACCACGTTAGACAAAAAAAATTAGTACTAAAGTGTCAAACACAATTACCTCTATCCGCCGAGCTCGGCCACACCTTGAAGCTTGCATCAGCCACTCCCTGATTTCAATTTCTTCCTCCCATTAGCGTAACCTCTATAATTGTCAAAAGATTTGATGGTGCTAGGATTATCATTAGGAGTTTCTTCTCCACATGGCCAAACATCTAATCCAACCCACCACTTGAATCTCATCGTTTCTTCATCATGTCATATATGAGGACCATAAAAGTCACACACTCCCGCATTTACACTTGTTGAGAGTGTATTGTCATTTCCCTTGAATCATTAGCCAAACAAGTCTCTTTAACTGAACCGCGTCACCCCATCCCAAAAACAGAAAGGAAAAAAAACATTAGATATTATAATCTAGTGTGTTATTTTTTTATTTTTTTTTACCCTTTTCATTTTTTAAGTAATTTTCTTTTTTTTATGCTTACTGAGAAATATTTTATTTTCATAACTTAAAATATTTCTCAGAACTTAATAAAAAAAATACATTATTGTAAATGAAAATGATAAAAAAATTAATCTCGGTTATTTGTATATAAATAAATAAATAAAATATTTTTATTTTTAAAATAAAAATAATCCTATTAAAACGGTTTTAAATATTATACCAAGGATGTTTAATATCATGAACAATCAAAAGAAAGAAACTGAGATCCCTAGTTTAGAAGAGTGGGGCTTGGTGCCTTGGGACTTGCATTAAAAGTTATGATTGTATACCTGCAATGTGGAATGTATAATAGGCCTCGTATAATCGCAGCTCATATAAGAGAAGCTCAATAGATGTATATTTTCAAACATAAAAACAATTTATTTTATCAATGGTGGGAAGTTTATATTTACGAAAAAATTAACAACTCATTTTATCTAAAATAAGTTGTTGTTTTGGAGTGATCTTAGTGCTTCTTACTATTTCAAAGTTATTGAATATGTTGTATAATTTTTGGATATAAGGTATTTGTTAAATCAAAATATTTTGAGTTATGATGAGAAGAATGAATTTGGATTGTTTTAATTATTAAATTGATTGGGTTTAATTATTTCTTATTAATTCAACGAGAATTATTGCGTAAGAAGATGTATTATTTTTTTACGTTTTATATTTAGTTCAAAATTTTTAATTATTATGTATTCATTTTTGAAAGCATTATATTTCATTCAAAGGTTTTAATTATTTTTAAGGATTTGGGTATTGGTGGTAGCTCTTCCATATGTAAGTGTATGTATTTACATTGATTAAATTGAAGAAAGGAAGAAAATCAGATGTTTAGTGAAGGAATTAATGATAATGTAGTTAAATTAGGAGGGGAAATTTGATTTGTAAAAGAGGTTTATTAAGGAAAGTAAAAAATTAATAGTTAGAATTTTCAAAAGGAAAGGAAGAATGTACTATTCTTTTTAATTATATATATATATATTATATATAATATATATATATATGGAGGTTTATTTACATTTCACGAGTAAGAAATTGTTAGATGTGCTATTACATTTTGCACCCAATAGGTGTTTATTGTACGTATTTTGATAAAACTATAGTGAAATAAACTCGAAACACATGAAAATAATTCTTTCTTGAGTAATAAACACAGTTTTTTAAATGTATTTTTAGTTTATCTATGTAGAGTGGATGCTTGTTGGACAGAAAATCCGTTATACTTGAAAGTTGAATGAACTTATAAAGAGTTAAGAAATAGTATGATTGAAAAATGTGAGGATCCATGCTAGGGTCTGTTGGGTATGGAGCCTGATTATCTTCTGTATTCAAAGGTATCACCGCATTGGACCCCAGTTCGAAATGGGGGGGCAATGTCGCTCGTAAAATATTCACTGCAGTGGAGGTCAAGGGGGGGCGACTGTGACCTTTAGGGAGCCCCCCTTGGCAGGGGGTTTCGGGGGCAACGCCCCTGAAGCTGAGCATAGATGTAAAATTTCCTTGTAAAAGTATAGTAATTTCTAGTCAATCTGGGTTGTTCACTAAGCGAAGATCTGACAGTAGAAGTTATGTTTAATTTAGGGTTTTTTTCCCTAGAAGGCAACCCCTCACTATATATGAAGGAATTGTATTGCATATATGTAGATTTATATTCTGAGTGAGAAAGAGAGAGGAGATTGAGAGTGAAAAAGGTGTTATAGCAAATCTACTATAGGTTGTATCTCTTCAGTTTGCTAGATAATATAAAAGGAAGGACTGGTTGTTTCTCCGTGGACATAGCCCAAGCTGGGTGAACCACGTATATCTGTGTCTCTCTTATTTTATGCATTTTATGTGTTTATATTTCTGCAATATTTTATGTGTTCCATTGCTCCTTAAAATATAATTTTTTAACAACTGGTATCAGAGCCGAAGGTCTTTTTTGGTTGACAAACTCGCAAGAGGGAAGGATTCCTGGTTCGAGTGGGAGCAATGGTAGAAGATCGTAAGTTTAGGGTCAAGAAATTTAATGGCCAAAACTTCTCACTGTGGAAGATGCAGATGGAATATTATCTGGATCAGAAAGATCTGTACCTACCATTGGGTGGAAAAACAAAGATGCCAATGGGTCTGACAGGTAAAGAATGGAACCTTCTTGATAGAAAGGCACTCCAAACAGTACAAGTGTGCCTTGCAGTGTCGGTCGCCTTCAACATTTCGAAGGAAAAAATGACATACGTTTTGATTAAGGCATTGGTGAAACTATATGAAAAACCCTCGGCCTCAAATAAGGTATTTCTTATGAATAGTTTATTTAGAATGAATATGTCGAAAGATGGATCTGTTGCAGACCATTTAAATGATTTTAATACTGCTACAAGTCAGTTAAGTTTTGTAGGGGTAAACTTTGATGATGAAGTTAGAGCTTTGTTATTGTTGTGCTCATTGCTAGAAAGTTGGAATGGTTTAGTAATGGCCATTAGTAACTCTGTTTCTGGATCTAGTACTATAAAGTTTAATGATGTTGTTGGTGCTATCCTTCTCGAGGAAATGTGACGGAAAATCTCTGGTGAGATATCGGGTAATGCTTTCAGTGCAGAGTCTAGGAGAGTAAAAATGGAAAGAGGAAAGAGCTCAAGATATCATAATAAATCAAGGAAAAGAAATCCAAGTCTAGATCAGGGATAGTCTGCTGGAAATGTGGAAAGAAAGGACACCTAAAGAAAGACTATAGATCTCGGAAGGGAAAAGAAGGAGATGCATAGCAAGAAAACAATCATGAAGAAAATGTGATAGGTGAGGTGTTACAAGATGCTTTGATTCTTTCTTTCGAAAATATCACTAATTCCTGGGTGGTAGATTCAAGACCTCATTCCATGCCACACCTGAAAGAAATACTTTCAAGGACTATCTTCAAGGAGAATTTTGGACAGTCCATTTGGGTGATGATAAACCCTGTAAAATGGTGAAATAGGTCAGCTTTTGTAAAATAGCAGAATGAAACCAATAGCTACTAAAGGAGGTAAGGCATGTTCAAGATCTAAAAAAAAATTGATTTCAATAGGGCAGATAGGTGGTGAAGGGGTGTGACAACTTTCAAAATAAGCTGGAAGGTCACCAAAGGAGCCCTGGTAAGAAAAAGGCGAAAAGGTTGGTACATTGTATTTATGCAATGGTATTTCTAACTCTGTTAATGCTTTAACTTCCAAAGGAGCAGATGCAGCATTATGGCATCATAGGCTTGGACATATGAGTGAAAATGGGATGAAGATTCTTCACTCAAAGAATTTGTTGATGGGCTTGAAGAATGTTGATTTGGACTTCTGTGAGAATTGCATTTATGGAAAACAGAAGAGAGTCAGATTTCTCAAAGTTGGGAAAGAAAAGAGGAATGAAAAATTAGAGCTTGTGCATACAGATGTATGGGGACTTGCTCAAGTATCATCTCTCGGTGGCTCTCGTTATTACGCTACTTTTATTGATGATGCAACTTGAAAAACTTAGATTTATTGTATTAAGAATAAATTTGATGTATTTGATATTTTTAGGAAACAGAAAGCTTTGGTTGAGATTGAGACAGGAAAGAAATTGAAGTGTCTCATATCAGACAATGGAGGTGAATATTGCAGCAACAAGTTTGATAGGTACTGTGCAGAGCATGGAATTCACAAAGAGAAGATAGTTCCAAGAACACCACAAGAAAATGGTGTGTCAGAAAGGATGAACAGAACAATCATCGAGCGTGCAAGGTGCATGAGATTGCATGCAAGATTGCCTTTACAATTTTGGGCAGATGCTATAGATATTGTTGTTTACCTAATAAACAAAGGGCCTTCAAGTTCCTTGATTGGTGGTGTTCCAGAGGAAGCATGGACAGGTAAAAAGGTAAACTACTCATTTTTAAAGCCTTTTGGTTGTGAGGCCTTTATCCAATACATATTAATAAAGAAAATAAAATAAAGCTTGAGGCAAAATCAAAGAAATGTACCTTTACTGGATATGGTGTTAATGGTTTTGGTTATCGCTTATATGATTATGAAAATCAAAAAATCATTAGGAGCAAAGATGTAATATTCAATGAAAAAATCTTGTATAAGAATCAGTTGCAGGAAAAGAAATAGGAAAATAAAAACAAGGAATACACAGTTCTTGATGAAATCACTGAAAAAGTAAAGGTGCCTGAAAATAATAATAATCAACAACCACAACAACAACAACCACCACAACAGCAATAGACACACCAAACACCTAAAAGTGGTGTTAGAAGATGTACTAGGATAAGTAGACCCCCCTGAATGAAACTCTCCTTCATTATATTATTTATTGTTGACTGGTTCTGGTGAACCTAAATGTTATGAAGAAGCAATGCAGGTTGAAAGCAAGAAGAAGTTGGAGGTAGCCATGGAGGAAGAGATGGATTCCTTAATGCATAACCAGACTTGGGACTTAGTCAAGTTGCCTGCAGGAAAAACTACATTGAAGAATAAATGGTTTACAGGCTGAAGAAAGAAGATGGAGGAAAACAAAGGTACAAAGCTATACTTGTGGTGAAGGGGTTTGCACAAAAGAAAGGTATTGAATTTTATGAAATATTTTCTACTGTTGTTAAAATGAATTCAATTAGAACTATTTTAAGTCTAGTAGCAGTTGAATATTTTCATCTTGAGTAGTTAGATGTAAAGACAACTTTTCTCCATGGGGATTTGGAGGAGGAGATATATATGCAGCAGCCACAAGGATATGAGGTGAAAGGGAAGGATAAACTAGTGTGCAGGTTGAATAAGAGTTTGTATGGCCTAAAACAGGCTCCAAGGTAGTGGTATCTAAAATTTGACAAGTTTATGTCTGAATAAGGTTAGACTAGATGTCACTCTGATCATTGCATTTATTTGAAAAAGAAAAATGATGGCAGCTATATTATATTGTTATTGTATGTGGATGTGTTAGGGTCCCACCCTAACCCCCTTATTTATGTAATGGGATCACGTCATAGTCAAGAGTCAATAAAGTCCATATTAATAATTGTAAGTGGTTAATCCGCAATTAA